>BQNB010141325.1:0-17286 GCA_026074375.1 Tanacetum coccineum
AACCCCTCACCATCGACGCCACCTCGCTACCTCCACCATCCCCACGTCACCAACATCATCACAACCATTCACCCACCGCCATCGCCACTACCTCCATGCCACCACCACCGTTGTACAACCACCACCATAGCGTGCGTTGGGTTTTTCACCCTACAAAGGGTGCGTTCTGGTCTAGCTGAAAAACCACAAAAAGGGTGCGTTTGGTGATAGAAACTGCACCAAGGGTGCGTTTGGTTTTACAAACGACCCATAAGGGTGCGTTTGGTTTTAAAAATCGTATAGGGGTGTTTGTTTCTTCCTATTAACAGAATAGGGGTGTTTGGATCTGGGTTCATTAGCTTTAGGGTGCGTTTGGTTGGCTGCAAAACAGCAAGGAGTGCGTTTGGTTTCTTAGAAACGCACATGGGGTGCGTTTGATTGTTAATTTAACAGCAAGGGGTGTGTTTGGGTGAGCAGGAAACCACAAAGGGTGTGTTTGGGTGAGCAAGAAACCGTAAAGGGTGTGTTTGGGTGAGCAGGAAATCGTAAAGGGTGTGTTTGGGTGAGCAGGAAACCGTAAAGGGTGTGTTTGGTTTGACAGAAACACCACGAGGGTGTGTTTGGTTGGCTGCGAAACAGCCGTTAGGGTGCGTTTGGTTTATATAAATCAACTAATCAATATATCGTAAGATTTCATAAATATAAAACCGGATCTAAAAATGGTAAATGGTTAAATAAATGTGTTAATTATTATTTTCGTTGTTTAACAACCGTAAGGGTGTGTTTGGTTATACTTGTTTTGATTTGTTTAAGTCGTTTAGATATATATTGAAGTATTTTGCAACACGGATTGATTGAAAAGGGAAAAACATTGAGTTTTATAAAATGGGAAACGTCTAATAAACGAATATGTCATGCCGAAATTTCTATAAATTTTTATACTTGGTAATTTTCACTATAATTTCTATTATTTTAGAAACCCGATAAAAGGACGAAGTATTATAGTTTTAAGATTATTAATTCGTTATTATACAATAACCCGACAAACAAACGAAAACTATACTTTTACAAATGAGACAACAATTTTAGCTACAACCCGTCAAGGAAACGAAATACTAAATTATAAAATATTATTTTATATTTTATAATTCCCAACTAATAGATAGAATAATAACTTTTGTAAAAACTTTAAAAACGTCATTTATCTAATTCATGACTTTAAAACGTATGTTTACTTTTATGCGAGAATCTTTATTACTTTAATTAGTGATTTTCGAACACGTGCCGAATTATATTGTTACATATAATTTCTCATGTTTCTTATATAATAACCTGCAAGTATTATATACTTCTATTTTATTTCATGTATAAAACATTCCGCGTATTATAAAAACCTTCGATTATTTATTGATCGTAGAATTGTCTTGTTATATAATTCAACATATAATAATATACATGTTCATTTTTTCATATGTAATATATGATGCGAATATATTACTACTATTGCATTACTTTTCTGATTTATTTTATATAAACCAACCCACCAAACTTTACAACTTGAAATCGAAATCTTTTATCAACTTGTCGCGTTGATGTAACCATTTCATCGGGAAACCAAATGCATAATTCTTAGAGTAGTGGGATTTAGGCCGTTAAGATAAACCGTAACATCCTGTCGAGCCATCCCGGTTTCCGTTTGTGTTTGCTTTAATAATTGCACATTCTGCCATCGTTTTGCTACAACATCGAGGTGAGTTTATAGCCGCATGGTTTACCTTGTTTTACATATAATTTTTGGGGTGAGAACATGCATGTTTACAAATTCATTTACATGATGGATTAACTTGTTACATACTCGTTTACCAACTCTTTAAAATTGGTTTACATACTCATTACATACTCGCTATAGGTACATTACTTGACTTCATTTTTGGGTCACAAAATCCATACTTTACTTTTGAAATGATTACGGATTAGCTTAAGCGGATTGAATCTGATAACCCTTTAAGATAAAGTAAATGCCTGGGTGTTTCTTGGAGGGGACACCTCTGGGTACATATTCATTTACTGCCTAGGTGTTCTTGGAGGGACACTGTGAAGGGTACATATTCATTATGATCGGAGTGTACTGGGGGGACACCTGCATGTGGTACTATATGGTTTTCATTCTTCCCCTGTGTTCTTAGAGGGGACACCTAACAATGGTTATATAGTGCATCATTTCCTGAAACTTAAATGTAATCAAATCACTCATTGGCAATACATACTTGAAAACATTTCGTGATGGTTTTATTATCATGCATACTTATTGACTAATTACATCCAGCTTTCCATACGTACAATTTTTGTGACAAAATATAAGGGTTGTAAATGTCATACACACTTGCAAATCTTTGGTGCAAACATCTTATACTTAAACAAACCTAATGAAACTCACAACTTTATGGTTACACTTTTATAAGCATGGTTTTTCTTAGGTGAATTAGATGCTTGGCTTACTTTGATGTGTATTGTATCTAAATTTGAACAAGATTTCATCATGGTATTTCTACTTACATGCAAATGATTAAATCTCGTTGTATTCGCTTTCAAGCTTTCATTGTGAACAATTATGGGTACAAATCTTTACATCATTTCCAAAAAAAATCCAACGAGATTACTTTTTAAAACGACCATTTTAAAGTCGTTCTCTTGTATCTTGTGTTGTTGTATTATGCAGTAACACTCCCGACATATTTCCGCACGACACACATTTTAAGGGATGTTTGTTACAATAATACTAAAGACCATTCATTTAACATGAAAATTGTGCATAAAACACAATCATGCATACATCAAATAGAGATAATATGCTTGAAGTATATTAATACAACATACATAGAAGTAAACTACAAAGGTCCTAATATTCCTAGAATTTCATAAGACTTGCTTGCAAAAGGAGAGGGTTGGTCATTTATTTTAAAGCGAGAAGAAGTCGGCATGTATCATGCTTAGTTGGTTGTTGGTGGAGAGTTTCGAGCGGAGATGGTTGTTGGAGGATAGTCACATTGGATTAGAGGTGGTGGTTGTGATCGAGTAAGAAGAAATTCAATCCAATTGATATCTTCACTCAAGGTTAGGAATTATTTTTGGGTGTATATGCAACAAGGACAATAACCAACATGTTGTTCAACTTGATCCAAGTTGAGGGTGTGAGGTAAGTTTGGAGAGTAAGGTGATGAGGAAGTGTTACGTTATGAGAGATGCATGACAAGGAGGTTTGATAGGTCTTGAAGTTGATTAATGTTGTTCATTATCATTTCTCTACTTGGAGATGGAGGAAGTGGAGGTTGAGTGTGGTTGTCACCTTGAGGTGAGGGTGGAGTTTAAACATGAAGCACACTAGCAACATGTGGATTGATAAGTAAGTGAGGAAATGGGGGTTGAGATTGATTGACGCTTTGTAGTGGAATGGAAGCTTGTCCAACATTAGTGTTACAAGAATCACTAAGTGGAAGTGATTAAGATTGTAGTGAAACATGGTTTGAATGAGTAGTAGGGGTGTTTGCTTATGATGGTTCTTTGATAGGAGATTGTGGTTTGGGCATTGTTGTTGGTGAGTTAACATCAACCTCATTTGATGTGTTACAATAGTTCAATTTCTTTCTCCAAACGGGTCTTATGCATATTTCGGCAACCCTTGAAGGTTTGGGTAAAGGTTTAAGAGGGGACGACATTTGAGAAGACAAGATAAGTGTGGTGAGGCATCATCGTTTGGTTTTATATCAACATATCTCATGAAACGAGATTGCCACTGAGCATATCTTCCCATTGCAAGCATTGGTGGATGATCTCTTGAACCAGCTGCCATGATGTTGTTATGCATTTGACTGTCTATTGTGGATGTTGTAATTGGAGTAGTCATGATGAATGATTGTTGTGGTATAAAGTGAAAATGATTTTATAGGATCTTAAGTAGGTAAAGTGATTGTTGTTGTGGTTATTAGAATTCAATTTAGTTTACGGGATTTTACAAGTCTATGATTTAAACCGAGAAAAAAAGAGTCTTTTACGGGATTATACTAAATCAAGAAGAAGCCGTGAAAGTAGAATTGTTGTCTTTTAAGTCCAATTTAAAATTAGAAACTCTTAATTAGTATTGCCTTGTATCGAATTTGGTTTACTGAATTTGATTTTGTAAACCGAAAATGAATTTCGATGCTAATTGAAATGAAATTCGGTTGTCACAAACCGCTGTCAAGGATGTCACAAACCGCAGTAGGGATAATTGCACAAACCGCAGAACCCTTTGATTTACACAAACCATAGAACCCTTTGCTTTACACAAACCGCAGAACCCTTTGAGTTACACAAACCGCAAAACCTTTTAACTTACACAAACCGTAGAGCCCTTGACTTATACAAATCGTAGAGCCCTTAAAATTTTGCTATAGTTTTGTTTTGTCTAATTGTCATAAACCGCAGAAATACAACCCTTGTAAGTGACACAAATCGAAAAATATACTAATACACAAACCGCGGAACACTAGTTTGCACGAACCTCAGAAATCATAACACAAACCGCAGTCTTTAAATGGTTTACACAAACCGCAGCCTTCACTTAAAACCCAGAATTTTTTTATTCAAAAACGTTGTTTGATGCTTCAATAAGCTTCTAATAAGCACTAAAGTAATGAAAGTACAAATGGAAGATTGAAAACAACAACAAATAAGCTTAAAATGATTCGAAATGCATCAAACGCACGATTTTAAAAGGAAACAAAAAAACTACGATGTTAGATCTAAATAGGCTGTTTGTTTTGGCTTATTTTTATCACAAGCTTATCACAAAAGGTTATAGATAAGAAAGTAGCAAGCTTGTTGATTCAAAGAGCTTATATTAAGAATAAGTCGAACCAAAAGGCTACTAAATAAGCTATGATATAAGCAAAAATGAAACCACAAACACACTAAACCCACCTCGTAGCTCTTGATACTAATTGTAGGAACCTATGCTATCATTTCACTTGACCATTTACACGAACCAAAATAAGAAAGAAAAGAGGCATGTCTCTTTTGACTCCTTAGAAGTTCAAGTTATTGCTTGAGGTTAATGTAGCATCTCAGCTACATTCCATTGTTCTTAACTTTTCTGTGATTAATACAATTTACCGGGGTAACCCTTTACCAAAAAAAATAAGAAAGAAAAGAGGAAGAAGTTTATAGAGAGAAAGCTAGAAAGAGAAATGAAGGTGGATTATCCAACTGTGTTTTACAACCAAATGAACAGCCAACCCTTCTCCATGTGTGGAGAAGGGGTATTTTTACCACAAGGCCTTGAGCCGTGGGTTTTTCTTAGTGGGTTGGGCTCAGGATTACTTTGGGCTTTAGCCCGATACACATGTAATATTAGATTAACTTATGAGCCCAATACCCTTTCTAGCCTATTACAACGTATATTTTATTAAAGATCGAGCTTCCATATCCAGAGATTGAGCTTCCATTTCTGACTCAATATTTTGAGGCGAACAGTTTGATTGTGATTGTGTCTATTTAATTGTGTTTATCTTGATTCGTGGTCATGATTAGACCAAATTCGATTGACTTGTCCAATTTTGATTGAAAAACTCAAATTCGATTGAGATGATTAATGTGATTTATAGATTTTAGATGCTTATTTGTGGCTTATCATGGAGTTATTAAGGCTTATTTGATTAAAAGATGATTCTTGGTTCAAATTCAATTAAGATGGTTTCGATAATTTCGATTCGATCAATTTCGATTAGTTTTAGATTTAGTCAAAATCTACTAAGAGGATTATGGTCAAATTCGATTCCATTTTTAGTCAAATTTTGATTGCTTGTGGAAAGTCAAATTTTGATTGGTCGTGTATGGACTTATCAAAATTGCATTGGACTTAGTTTTGGGCTTAACTAAAAATCAAAATGGGCTTAAAATAAGACTAAGGATCAAATGGGCTTAAAATGGTGTATTGAGCTTACGTGTTGGGCTTATTAATTGTTGTAATTACATGCTTAAACTGATATCCGTGGAATTCTAAATGTAGTTAATGTCTTGTGTTTCTATATATACACTCGTGCCAGCGATCTAAGTTGTATTCGGTTTCGACCGTACTGTAAAGCAACTTAGTGCCCATCCGGTGTTTATATAAGAATACATCATTGTTAGCTATATTTTTCATTGAATGTGCTTATAATTGATCATGATTGAATGAATTGATATTTTTTTTTCAAAAACAAGGATAATGCTCGAATGTCTGTTATCGTTTCCGTGTCTTGTGTTTCTTAAAAAAATCACAAGGGTTTTCATAATTTAAAAAAACAACAAATGATTTTAGAATCATTGATTTATATAGTTTAGCACAAGTATTTCTATATCGAAAAGCGTGTCAGCGATCAAAGCTACATCCGGTCTAAAGAAATCGAAACTGCGCTAGTGGCCGAGTGACCATCCACTTTAGATATAAGAATATTTCGTTCTATAACTATATTCTTCATTTCAAATAATTTGAATTGGAAAATTTCATCAAGTGATTTTTGGTAAAATCTCATTTTCTGTCAAGAAATTGTAATTATGTTGTCACAGTGGTACTATTTCACAACATTTTAAAGGATATGAAGTATATCTCTTGAATTTTTCAACTTAAAGTATTATTCAAAATCAGAGTATATCTTCATTATTCTTGAAAGAGTATCATTACACAATGCTTTTTGGTGAGGAAACTCAAACAGGACGATAGAGAAAAGCTATACGTGAAAAAGCAAATCAAAGTATGTTCGAAAAAGAATTGCTAAAACATACAAAATGAAATCAAAAGAATAATTCGAATAAAGCGTATGACATGTTCTCGAAAAAGCAAGAAACAAGCACATAAGAAAGAAACAGATCAAAAATATGTTCAAAATAAAATTGCTCGAACATATAAAACAGACAGAGCAGAAAGAGACAAAAATGTTATATAAATGATTTGTTTTTAATCTAACACATTTTTGTAAATCATTCAGAACTCATCATGTCTCAACAAAGATAATTGTAAACTACTGACCAACTTGTGCCAGTGAAACGTTAGTACGAGTTTACTTCTGTAAACAAGAAGATTGATCTACTTTATCCTCCGTGTCTACCAGCAAGTAAGATCGTTGGGGAGATGCTCAAGGTACATCCACTATCATATGCCTTAACAGCATCTGCATCTATCCCTCTAATCTACATGCAACAAATGTGAATTACTCTAAAGTTGGAAGATTCCAAAGAGGTATTCAGGTTCATGGTAGATGAAGTGGAAGTTACATTCTCGTTGAATGAACTTCGAACTGTGATGAAGTTACCTTTAGCAACTGCAAACAACAATGCTGAGTTTGTGAAACCTCTAGATCTAAAGGTAATGCTTGAATTTCTCAATATCATTAAACATGCTGGACATATTCGTCTTGTTAGGCAGTTCTACATAAAGAATCTACCTTAACCGTGGTAGACACTGGTAAAGATTCTCATGAGATGCCTAACAACAAGAGTTACGGGTATTGATCAACCACAACTTTATATGATGAAAATAGTCTACTGCATTGTTAATAATGTGCATGTAGACTATGTTATATTGATTTGGGAAGGTATGCACTATTCCCTTATGCATCCATCATAATTAGTACCTTACCCAAGATTCACCAGACTAATTCTAGATTACATCTTGATAGTACATCTTGACATCCCAAAGAGAACCAATGAGGTAAATCATTATGTTGCTAACGATGAAGTTGTTCAATCAATCTTCAACTCTAGGAAGGTGAAAGGAAGAGGTATAAGGATTCATGAGTGGTGGTTATCAACAGAGTTTATGTAGACTGAGGCTTATAAGGTGTATGTTGCTGACTTTCAGATAGACTTTCCAATGACTCAATCACAACCGACTAAGTCTTCCCAAGGAACAAATAGGACAATTAGCGCTCCTAGGTCGCCTAACCCTCAAGAGCAGCAGTCGAGTGAATCAAGTGCTCCTAAGAAGCCTATTATCATTAGGATTCCGAAGAGAAAGCAACCAGGTCTTGAAACTCTGATTCCAACATCTGAGCAGATCAATGTTGCAAATTTCGATAAGGCTACACAAGTTAGTATTTCCTTGGCTAAAAGTGCTAAAGAGTATGAAGCTTAGAAAAATCTTAAATGTATTGAACAATATGAGTTGGATGAGGATGTTGAGATGTTAGTGGAAGGAGAAGACTCAGTTGCTGATAAGTTTGCTAATGAGATGATGCTAAGTCAAGACGATCCCGGCACTAGGATAAATCCAGGGAGTTATAAGGAAAGTCCAGAGGCGGAGAAAGTTGATGAGTATGTGTTTGTTGATGAAGAAATAGAGGCAAAAATAGCTGAGACTGAGTTGATTCAGAGGAAAGGGAAGGGTAGTTTGGAGAATATAGATACACCCCTCGCCTCACCCACTAGATCCTCAAGGACTGAATCTTTATCTTCAGATAAGGATAAACTCTTGGAATTGATGGCTTACAAACCATCATCTTCATTATCTAAACCCACGTCTGATCGTATAAGACATCTTCGCGAGGCCATAACACGTACGAGCAGACGTCAAGGGTATATGCTACAACATATGAAGAAGTCACCTATGCCCAGGTTTGACATGAACACCCTTGCGAAGAAGTTTGAAGTGACGCTAAAGGAAGCGGTTCCTAAGATGCTTAACCAAACTACCAATCAAAACATGAAAGACAATCTTCCACTACTGGTAGTTGAAGGGATTAAGCTACAACGAGAGAAGACCAAAGTTGATATCGCTTCTATGGTTGCTAATGTTGTTAGAAAGGAACAATAACATACAAGAGCTAAACTTTCATCAGAAGTTTCTAATGATATAGCTACTAACGTTCCTCCATAGGTTGATGCATTTTTCAAGAACTCATGAACAACAACATTCTTCATGTGCATCTAACTACATCTTCTAGTTCTTCTATCCTCGATCTTCAACAACAATTGTATCTAAAGATGAGGGATGATGTACAAGCACATAATGTTGATTTTCCTTTATGGATTGCACTGAAGTAAAAGTTCGAGAAACCTTCTTCTCATGTTGAACTGTAACAACCCGAGTTTCACGACGCGTACGACGATCGCGAGTTCAATGTCATTATTATTATTTTACGGGTTTTCGTAAGCGAACGTCGACATTTAAAATTTTATTTGTTGTAAATAATTATTTTCGTATTTTAATACAAACGGAAATTTAAAATATTTATTTTTGGTCGTTTCACGAGTCAACGCTTGACCGCGCGTTCGTTAATCGTTTTAAGTATTGTAAAAATATACGACGCGACTCGTTATTATTTTTATGATCGTAAAATATTATTTTATGCACCTTGTCGTCTTTGTTTCTCGACCCTGGTCATAGCTCGTGTTTGAGGGCTCGCATTGTGTTAAACCTTGTACAAGTTACCTTGTTTAATTAAACTTTACACAAAGTATTTACTAGAATTAAAAAGAAAAAAAATGATTATTGCATGCCATGGGGACTAGGCCGACGCATAGGTTCACCCCGACACTCCACCCCTTTTAATTTTCCCATAATGAAATGATTATGTTTACTTGCTTCTCAAATTGGATAAAAACATAAGTCATCACACACAAAAGTAAATATCATTTAAAAATCTCTCTTTTCCTTATTTCTTGTAGTTCGGCCGAACTCCATCACCCACACAAACCATTTATTTTCCTAATTTGATCTTGCTAAAACATTTAAATACCACCCAAATGATGTTTTAAATCATCCATGTAATAAAAATGTACACGCAACAAGGTTTTGATTAAGGTTGAGTTTTATTAAAGCAAAGGGGTTTTCGAGTTGGGTTGGTGGTTCGAACCAAGCTAAAGGCCACAAGGGAGTGATTTTGTTAATTGTTATCATCCGGGTTGATTTAAGTTTGGATTTGGGTTGGTTTTGTTGGAGCGAACCGCGGCTAAGACTCAAGAAGGACAACCCAACATTTTGTTTTTCAGACCTTGCTCCGTATAGCCTTGTGAGCACTCTTTTTACATTTATTTCGATTGTTTTGTTTATTGATTCGATTTTTATATATGTGATGAAATTGAATGAAACTTGCGGCGTTTAGAATATTGTGATATTGATGTTAAAGTAGGATTAGTATGAAACTATAAGACATATTAGATGTGTCTTTGATGAGTTTTTGGGTCAAAAACGGATTTCGGCGCAATTTGTAACGGGTCATTTTGACCAGAAAACGGATCTAGTGATTCGGGGTCCGAGATTTTGAAAAATCAGATTTTGGTTTATAGAATATAACAAATTACATTTTTACGGACATTTTGATATAAAATGGGACTTCTAACTCCAAATAACGAAGAAACTGGAGCGAAATCGAAATATACACTTTAATAGAAAAATAAGTTATTTTTAATATAATAAATCTGACAGATTTGGTAATTAAATAAATTGAGCACTTTCGAGTCCGTTTCGGCCTTCCGGCGAAACACGAAAGTTGTTCGGAATAACGTTTTAATTAAGTTTTCTTTTTGGTCAAAGTCCCGAAAGTGCGATAAAACGGGTCAAAACCCAAGGTCAAAGTTCATGCAGATTCTTGCAGGGGCGTTTTGGTCATTTTCTGTTGAGTTATGGGTCTCGACTAAAACTAAAACGTTGTCCGGAATATCGTTTCGCATAACATCTCTTTTATGTCCGAGATGTGAAAAAGTGGTCTAGTGGGTCGTTTTAGTCGGGTCAGACTTAGAAAAACAAATATATAAAAGTCAAACATAAAAGTCAAAGAAGACTTTAATAAACTTTAACGCGTTGTGAAGGTGATATCGATTAGCAAAGTAATATCGATTAATATACTACTGTAAGTAATTATTTTAAGACCGTTGGTCGACTCTAAAAATGAAAAGTCTAAAAATAGTAACTTTTTAAAAATAGAAAGTTTCCTAAAATAGAAAGTTGTCGGTTAAGCGATGTACGATATAAAATAAAAGAATGATCGTAATCTAATAATGTGGGGTTTTATGATCTAAGACGCAAGTGAATTTCTCATCACACATATGAATTAATATATATATATATATATATATTCTATACTATATCTATAATATATATATATATATATATATATATATAGATATATATATATATATATATATATATATATATATATATATATATATAGTGTGTGTGTGTGTGTTGTTTGTGGATATATATATATATATATATGATTTTGTTGATACGATGAACGCATCGTTGATTATACTTTTCGGTATAGTAATCAAACGACTCTAATTATAGGTCGTGATCGTGTTTGTGGATTTTCGTGCTAGACTTCATTGTTTAATCATTGGCTTTTGATCAATGTGAGTTCATAGCCCCGCTTTTAAAGCTTTCAATGTTTTTAACTCCGCGAGGGAGATATATTGCTTGTTTTGTGAAATTGAACGCAAACTGTTTTGAAACTAAACTATGATTCTGCTTGCTCTTGAGTATATGCCTTCTTGCTGTGTGACCGTTAGTTACCATGTATTGGTGAACGCTAATGCATTAAATAGATCTATTGGGTTTGACAACCCTGTCCGGGGTTTGAATCAGTTGGGACCACCCTATCAAACGGACATTTTGTAGTTAGTATTAGGAGAAGTGGCATACTTCTCGGACATAATTTCGTCCTACGGGATGAATGTGTTAAGTTTCGGTATACGGGCTCTTTAGTTGGAAATCACTATTTTTATAACATGACTTACGAGCCAACGTTATACGCTTTGTTGAACCAAATATGCGTTCTAACTATTATTTGTAAACTCTATGAATTCACTCAACGTTTTGTTAACGTTTTTAAGCATGTATCTCAGGTTAATTGTTGTTGATGGCTTGGATGGGACGGAACGCGGATATCAAGAACGGTGCCTCGGTGAAGTAGAGTCATAAACTAAATGAATGTTTTAGAAATCAAGTCATGTTGTGACTTTTAGAAATAATTTCTATAATGGTATTGGGACCTATGTAACTCTGATCTTTCTAATAAATGAAATTGTGTTTTATAAACGTATCTTTGAACGTTTACTGGGACTCGTGTGCATGTATTATGAAGTAGCACCCCAACTGTTGTATTCCGTTGCGTATCGTAGTTTGGGGGTGTTACAGAGTGGTATCAGAGCACGAGTTGTAGTGAACTAAGTCGTTTTACAAAACTTGGACTACAACTGTTTTCAGAAAATTCTCACGAGTCCTTCACCGTTGTCCAATATCCGCGTGCGCATCGTTCCCGATCCTTAGAAGCCTTACGTGATATACTTAATTGCATATTATGTGTGTAACAAGTGGGATGCGCTTGATATAAGTAATAATTATATAAGTATGTATACATACGACATCTATTCCGTGATGTATGGTTATATACATGTAATTTGATATTCGCATCTCACAAAAAGCATAAAAATCTTCTTTATGCATTTGATGCAATGTTATAAAACCATCCTAGTATGTGATGAGTACGAATTTTTGCATATGATTAAAAATATGTATGATGGCTACTAATATAAGTATTTCTTTTCTTTTGTAGAATCATGGGCGAACCGTTGTCACCCGATTGCGTATTTGATTTCCCGATGGATGAGCCACATCCTGCATATGATTTCTTTACACTTGCATCGTTACCTGGGTATGCTGGTAACCCGAATAACAACAATGGGTGGCTGGTGGCGGATGGTTACTTACTTGGAGAGCTCAAGGCTATGGTGGACGAGCAGATGGTTGTGCCCGCAGTTGAGGAGGTCGCTGGGCCAGTAGAGGAGTTGCAAGTGATCGCTCTCGTAGTTGATGTAGTAGAGGGGCAGATGGATGCTCCAATGATGGACATGGAGGAGGACTTGACTATGTTGTTTGGTGATGATGACTTTGAGGATGACGCCTCGGATGGGTTTGGTGAGGAGGAGGTCTGGGAGGTAAATGAGGACTGGTTGATGGCCCCTACTACACCACCTCCAGTGCTAGCGGTGCCACCGCCTAGCGTCTATGAGGTAGGAGGTCCATCTACTGCGGTTGCTGAGGGACCGTCTTTTCCTCAGGTAGCCTCGGGACTTCCTGTGCCTCCGTCCGTGATTGAGGACCTGAGTACCCGTCTAGATAACCTAGAGTACAGGCATGGGCAGTTAGTGCAGAGGGTTATTCAGGGGAGTGATGCGAAGATAGCAGCTGGTGTTACTATTAGAGAGATTGGTCCGAGAGTCCTTGCTGTGGAGGGGCAAATGCAGGTGATGGCGTCCCATATGATTCAGACTGTAGATATAGTGGAGCAGGTTGGTGTTCAGGTCGAGTTAGGCCAGCAGATTTCTACCCAAAGGGATGAGACGGTCACAGGATTGACTCGGCAGGTTCAGGCCTTGCAGGAAGATGTGCAGCAGAGAGACACGCAGATCCAGTAGCTGCAGACTACTGTTACTGAGATGAGTAGCAGGGAGAGCACGCTGATGCGGTGCATTTTAGGATTGGAGAGACGGATTTCAGCCTTAGAGAGAAGACCACCAGGACCCCAGTAGTCCTATTTGTATTTCATTTTGATTTTTGATTTAGATGATGACCATTTGTATAGCCACTAAACTGCTAGTGTTAGTTAGTGAGGTCATGTTGCCGGGTGTATTTTGGTTTTTGTAAACACCGCAGCCATTAGGGTATGTTAGGATTCTTGTATTAGAAACTTAGACTTATTAGGATTGGATGTATCGGTCCTGGAGCCGAAGATATTGTAACTTTTGGGGGATTTTGGTTGTACTTATATCACCCCCGGCATTGGTATTATTATGGTTATGGAACTAGGATTTTCTTTTGATTATGAGTTGTATGATTGTGGATGTAGATAGGTATATTGGTTGGTCTTGCTATTTCGACTAACCTAATCCCGAGCGTGGAACGATTTCGTCTGGTGGATCTTTCGCACGTGTACGATATTATCTTGCATAGTCCATGAGTGGGTATTAGTTTTGAAACTTTATGTGACCATTGACCAAACCGTATCTCATGATGTTTTGTGAATTGATAATTAAAAAAAAACTGTGAATTGCAATAACGAATTTGTGTGTTGAACAAATGTCGTTGCGCGAATCACATTGACTATGTTGTATAAATTGTTTGTGTAAACAATGGAAAAATGTGTTTTCAAATTTCTTAAACTGACCCTATGGTGTCAAATAAATCTTCTTTTACAAAAAAAATAATAATAAAATATTTTTCTTTTTAAATAATAAGAATGGAAGGTGGTGTTATCTTCTTTTCTTTCTTTTGAACTAATTAGATTTTTACTCTTTGAAAATTTTCTTGGAATTAATTTACGCATGTAGCGTATGGAAAAGAAACGTTTTGACGAAGAAGGACATGATGTCGTTTGGTCCTCAATTATGCATAACCTGATCAACTATGCATAATTTAGGAAGAACCACGCTATGTCGGATAAATCGTCACCCTTAAAACGCTTGGTAATTGAGACAACTGTTTGGGTTAAGCTTCCGGAAGAAGAAAAATATTTTTACCTTATTACGGATACTTATGCAAGTGACCCTACTCTTATCGACTGCATGGAGAGAGTCTCATGCGAGTCAGTACGACCGAGTCATTTCGAAGCGAAAATGCCTACGGTATTGTTCGGAACGAGTGTGTTTAGAAGGGAGTAATGTTTAATTCGTAGTATCTAGGAGCGGTGATTGTTATGAAGACGTGTCAAGACCAAGTATAGTCGGTGTGCTAGTAAGCAATGATAGATTTAAGCTATCAAGGGTGTGAACCTGATACCGACACTAAGAAGGAATCTTTTTGGAGATGTAAAGATTCCTAAGGTGGATGGAAGTTAAGATGGTTAGTCCCGAGGTTGAAAGTGAGAAATGGAGAAGACCTCTCCTACATTGGATGTATGACGCCTTAAATGTATCAACTGATGGCCGTGAAGAAGACTTCTTTCCCCGAAATGGAGTGTAGTGGTAGTGTAGTCGTAAGTATACCTGATGACGTCAAGGATTTTAATGAGACACTATACGATACTTGACCTACGGTTAAGTGTAGTGGCCCTTACTCCGGGACGTGACGACCCAAGGGCGTAAAGAGTGGCGAATTGATTGAGATTCTAGCTAAATGGTAACGTCCGTTTCCATTACTGGAGGAACAACCGAAATAGCCAACGTCTTAAGTCGAGCGGTATTGAATTAGGAGTGTGAGTATTTCGACTTGATGATTTGATTCATTAATGATGCTACGCGATGAGATGGGACCAAGCCAACGATGCTAGTCGCCACGAAGAAACGTTGAAATTTTTGATTTTCGTCGAACGAGCAATAAGTCCATGATGCTCGTTGTTTTCTTAATTGATTTTGATCTGTCATTTGACATTATGTGTTGTAGCGGGATTGTCACCGCCGAATTATGTGGAATATGTGCCCTATGTGCTATGTGCTTTAAATGGTAGTGAGCGTTCATGTCACTTTTTCGTGGCCAGTGATGCGGCTTAGGTTGTAAGCGAATGGGTGTAATCGCCCAAGTGAGAATTTAGGACGTAATAAGGTGGGTGGACATCGCCAAAAGTCTTGTTGACGATTGTGGCTTGAAGTACCCATGAGAGTGAGTGTAGACTAATTAGAATTAGCCGTGTTTATGTTGGAATTATCGTCGAGGTGGCTTGACTTTGTGGCAAGCTCGGTACGATGAGGAAAATGTGACCGTAGGGGTATAAACCTAAGTGTTAGAAAGAATAATTATGCCAAAAGCTCCAAAGGAAAGCGAATCCGATATGTGATAATAATCGCCAATGCTTGGTTGAAAGCGGGCGTGATGAATGCCTTTGTATGAGGCCAATTCATCGAGTCATCACGTAAAAGATGGCGAGCGTACAATAGGTACTTATGTGATTATGTGGGCATGCGTAGCGATGTCGTAAGATGATTAGGAGATCTAATATGTTTCGGATTATTTTTCGCGATCGGTGTGTATTTTAGTTTTGAATAATGATGAGTGTTTTGATTTGGATAATGATATAAATATATATATATCGAATTTGATTATTGATGTCTATCTTGGTTTTAGTTATCAACGTATGTTTTGGATTTTTAGCAATAAAGTATATTCTCGGTTTTGAATATTGGTATAATTCCGTAGTTGAGTTCGACATATATTTTGATTTTAATTAACGACGTAAGTTCGGCCTTGGTTTTGATAAACAAGGTGCGCTTGATTTTGTAGTTTTTATGATCCCCAACTAAGTTTGGATCGATCATCCATTTTAGAAAACTTCTCGGGAGAACGACGTAATGATTATTTAATTCGGATATATTCCGTGACGTATATGGTTACTTATGAAGAACGTGACTATAAAAGTTAGAACGACGTGATTTAGTTTTTTCGAATATATTTTCGCAACTTGCTTTTGCCTCTTTTGATAAGAGCTACTATGATTTTGTTTAGATTTCGTGGGTATAATTTACCGCTTGTTTTGTTGACTTTCATTCGGAATAGTCGAAGCGAATATTGTATCGCAAATTTATTTTAAAAGAACGTAGGAGTCCGCGTGATGACGAGAAGCCATCGTGCTACGAACGAATGATAAGGCGAGTAGGAAAGGACGAGCACCGAGGACGGCGCTCCTTTAAGGTGGGTGGAATGTAATAGCCTGAGTTTCATGACGCGTATGACGATCGCGAGTTCGACGTCATTATTATGATTTTACAAGTTTTCGTAAACAAACGTCGACATCTAAAATTTTTATTAAACTGTTCAAAAAATAAAGTACAAAATTAGAAAACCAAGAAAAATATCAAAAATATTCTTCTCACGATATGTCTCTCGTTAGAGTTCAATACTATTTACGATTCTAGAAATGTCATTCAATGATGATACAAAAATGTACATATACTTTGAGCGAGAGTTCAACTATAAAATGTTTTCAAAACATGTCGTTTCTTAAATTCTGTGAATGGATTGTAATTATTTTATATTTCAACCCGTGCTTTAAATAAAGGAGAGTGTATAATTTAAGTTCACTTATCCCAAAAATGAGAAGAGAATCTTTTCGGTCTTGAACAATTTATTCAAACATTTAAAGTTTTGAGCTCAAGATGATGGCTTTCGTATACTTCAGTACGAAACATGTGCTTTATAGAAAATAAAGTGTACGTATTTGTGCACTTATCTTAAAAAAAGAGAAATCTTCTTGTTTTTGAGCAAAATTATTCAAAAATTTTAGAAGGTTTTTTAAAATCTTTCAAAATTTGCTCAACAAATCACTTGTGTACATTTTAGTGCACAACTCGGTATAAAGAAAA
>BQNB010141326.1:0-17285 GCA_026074375.1 Tanacetum coccineum
ATGGATCCTTCAGGATGTGCATCGACTACTGAAAATTAAACAAGCTAATCATAAAGAACTGTTACTCGTTACATAGGATTGATGACCTTTTCGATCAACTGCAAAGAAAAAATGTCTACTCAAAAATCGACCAAAGGTCTGGTTATCGCCCACTTAGAGTTCGAGAAAAGGATATTGCTAAGACCGCATTTAGGATCCGTTATGGACATTTAAAGTTTCGGGACATGCCATTTAGTTTAACCAACACACCAGAGGTATTCATGGACCTCATGAATCGGGTGTGCAAATCATACTTGGATAAGTTCATGATAGTATTCATCAATGATACCTTTACCTACTCAAGGGGAAATGACTAGCACGAGGAACACCTTAGGTTTATCTTGAAACTGCTTAAGAATAAGGAATTGTACGCCAAATTCTCTAAGTGTGAATTCTGGCTCCCGAAAGTGCAATTTTCGGCCACGTTGTTGATAGTCAAGTCATTCACGTTGATCCCTCTAAGATTTAGTCAATCAAGTATTATGCAACATTTACGACTCCAACAAAGATACGCAAATTCTTAGGTCTTGCCGGTTGCTTCCGATGCTTTATCAAAGGTTTCTCTAAGATAGAGAAACCTCTAACCAAACTGACTCAGAAAAATGTGAAATACGAATAGGAAGAGAAAGGAGATGAAGCATTTCAATTATTACGGTAGAAACTTTGTAGTACACCAATTTTCGCATTTCTCAAAGGAACGGAAAACTTCGTGGTTTATTATGACGCTTCACATAATGGATTAGGTACTATGAGGATGCAGAAGGAGAAGGTGATAGCTTACGCCTCTTGACAACCGAATGTTCATGAGAAGAACTACATGACTCACGACCTAAAATTAGGAGCAATAGTGTTTACCCTCAAGTGTTGGGAACACTACCTGTATGGCATGAAGTGTAAAATGTTTACAAATCATAAGGGTTTGTTTGGTAGGACGTAATGAAATGTTAAATGAATGGAATAAGCGACGAAATAGAATAAATGATGTAATGTAATAATTCATTACCCTTATTAATAATGTTTGGTTGGCACAATAAAAAGGAATGCAATTGATAAGAAAAAGACTAAAATGCCCATAGTTTATAATAGTGTATTTAATGTGGTTAGTTAATGACGAACTTTATATAATTTTGATTACATTACGGACGTAATGAAAAAAAAGGAGGGGACCCCTATGGAATGAAAATGATAGTTTTTGATGTAATGAGTCATTCATTGTAATGGATCATTACATTGTATAATTGTAAACAAACAAAATTTTTCATTCAATCGTGATAACCGTTTCCATTCCAACTTTAATTAAATCATACCAAATGCTACATAAGAGTTTACATCACAAGCTAGATCAAAAGGAATTGAACATGAGATGATGTAGATGGTTAAAATGGCTTAGTGATTACGATTGAGAGATTTGATATCACCTTGGAAAAGCAAACATTGTAGCATATGCTCTAAGCAAAAAGGAACTAACTAAGCCTCTCAGGGTGAGAGCCTTAGTGGTGACCCTTAATTCAAGCCTACCGCCACCTATTCATGAGGCAAAGTAGAAGCCTTCGAGGAAGAGAACGTTAAGGATGAGAACCTTCATGGTATGGACAAGGAGTTTGAGACTCGTCTCGATGGAACTCTCGGCATTAGGAGCAGGAGTTGGTTACCACGCTTTAGAGAATTAAGAGAATGACCATGTATGAGTCACACAAATCTAACTATTCCATTCACTCTAGATCGGATAAGACACATCATAATCTTAAGCAATTGTACCAAAAGGCCTAACATAGAAGCAGGCATCGCCATCTATGTTAGTAAATGCTTAACATGTTTAAAGATGAGGGACAATTACCAGAGACACCCAGTTTAATGGTACAACCAGAAATACCCAATTGGAAATTGGATGATATAGCCATGGATTTTTTCACAAGGATACCAAAAACAACAAGCAGTTATGACACGACTTGGGTAATCATGATCATCAAAAGGATTACGCTAACATGAGACACAAACCCTTAGAATTTCAAGTTGGAGATAAGGTCATGTTGAAGGTATGTCCTTGGACAGGAGTGATGCAGTTTTGCAAACGGGGAAGTGGAACCCTAGGTGTGTTGGGCCTTTTAAGATTCTAGAAAAGGTATGAACCATTGCCTATCGACTTGAACTTCCAGAACAACTTAGCCGAGTTCATAGTACCTTTCGTGTGTCGAACTTAAAGAAGTGTTTGTCCGATGAAACTCAAGTAATTCCGTTGGATGAGATCCAAATCGACGACACGCTTCACTTCATCGAAGAACATGTCGAAATCATAGACCGTGAGGTCAAGCGTCTATAGTAAAGGAATATCCCTATCGTTAAGGTTCGTTGGAACTCGAGAAGAGGTCCCGAGTTCATCTGGGAACGTGAAGACTAGTTCCAAAAGAAATACCCGCACCTATTTGCAAAATCTGGAACTGCACCGAACGTCACGTCTTAAGCTTTGAGGACAAAGCTTTTCTAATGGGGAAAGGATGTCACACCTCGTAAAATTTTCTAAATTTTCGTCATTGACTTTTTCATACTTTAGCTTGACTTCTATGATTTTGTGAAATTTTGCGTTTAATCGGGGAGTTCACCCGCGTATATCTGAGAATCATTACCGGAAGCATTCCAGGTTGCCAATTAGTATAGTCTTTCGATAGATGTCGCGTTTTTACGTTTTGTTTAGATATTTAAATTTCCGCATTTTCCAGTCAAGTCGTTGCGCGTTTTTAGTTTTTGCGTATACCGTAAATATCACTAGTGAGATATTGTGTGCATGAAAAATAGCTAAAAAAATTCAAATATCACCACCTTGCATGTTTCTAAAAGAAATGAGATCAAATTGGTCCCTTCCCCCTTCCCCTTCTTGCCCACGTCTCTCACACACACACACAAACACAATTTCTAAACTTTTGCTTCTATGTTCCTAGATATTTTTCTATCCTAGGATTCCAAATTTTAAAAGCTTATAACATGTCTTGATACATTTCACATATTCATTTTCATCTTTTCTTCTCTTTCAAGAAAAACACACACACACAAATTGTCCTCTCCTCCCCTCTCATAACCGACGAACAACAAACACTCCTTATTATCATCCCTATTTTGATTTTGATCAATATTCTTGAGGCTGAAGAGTATTTTGGGTTGATTCATTTAGTTATTTGGGCATTTAGAACACTATTTGGGGTGTTCTTTAATCTTTGATCATCTTCTAATCCATCACTTTCGTAAGTTCATCTTTTTCATATTATTTTTGTACTTTCTTGATCCTTATTACATTTAGAAGCCAGTTGTACAAATTGTTTTATAAAAATTAAAGCTTTAAAAATTTACATAAACTCTAAAAGGGTTTATGTCTAATTCGAAATCTACATAAACATAAAAAGGAGAAGATTAGTTTTGTTGTCGAGGTGGTACTTTTATAAAGAAATATTTTCTAAAAGCTTATTTGCTTATTTTAGCTTATAAATAAGGTCGTGTGAGCTTATTTATGCTTATATGTACGTCGAACTCAAAAAGGAACCATAAAGGTTCGAACTTTATACTTATTTGATTGTCGTCTTATTTTTCCAACTTATTTTGAGAGCTTATTTGATTTTCTATTAAAGGACTAAGCTTATTGGGTTTAATAAATAAACCTAAATGAGCTTATATGTCTTCGTGGGCCTCGGCCCAACACCAAGCCCAAAACCGTGGCTTATAGCCCACGGTATGGCTTATTGGATAAGATTATTCATAGCTTATTTGATAAGCTATGTACTTACTTACTTAATCGTTGCTTATTTTTGAACCCTTTGCGTTTTGGACCTTTTGTTTAGGCTTATTGGGCCTAAAAGCCCAATAAGGATCCGTAAGACTTCTGGCTTATTTAATAAGGGCTTATCACTTATTTTAGACTTATAAATTAGGCCTATTAGTATCGTGACTTAAATACTTGCAAAACAATATTTATTCTAAGCGTGTCGATTATATAGACTTTAAGTGGTAAAAAGATCGTGGAAATTAGTTTTGGGTATAGCGTAGAGATTTGGCGATTTTGTGAAATGTAAAAGGATATTTGGAAAGTGTTTTGGATAAAAGTCTATGACTTTGGAAAACGGATATATACGAGCGGGTCATGCCGAATTTTGGTAAAAACTTTATACTTAGATATATTTTGAGAAAAACTTAATTTTTATGAAACTCGACAAAAGGACGAAAACATATTATTTATAAATGATAAATAATATTTATACTTAGATTTGGTAAATAAACTAAAGTACATTTAAATACACGTAATTCCAAGTATTTTTTTTTAATATCGACAAAAAGACTAAATAATAAATATTATTATTTTAATACCCGACTAAAAGACGAAAAATATAAATTTTTTAAAATTTTATTAATATAAAATTTCTATTACTTACTATGTAAATTAAAAACATGAAAACACTTATATCAAAGACATCCTAGTTATTATTTTGGGTTACCGGGTAAACTGCCGAAGCTTATTTACTTTCATTATTTTTCCTACTATGTTATACATTTAGTATTGATTATCGTAATACGTATCATCGAGTCAAACCCACTACGACCATCATACAACTAACGTATCAAAACTTCTTTCGTAAATAAAGTACAACTACTTTCGAGAACCTTACACATTTACATAATTCCGCGTTATACCAATTCTGAACCAAACCGTTTGTTATTAGGTCGAGACCTAGAACAGTTGTGCATCCCCGCGTGATCATTCGTTTCAGCTGCTTTACTTCATCGTTTACTGTGAGTTCATAGCCCCACGTTTTTATACTTTTGAATACATTTTTTCAACTTTGGGGTGAGAAACATTACTTGTTTTCTTAAACCGGACACAAGTACTTTATGCGATACTTTCCCTTGTTTACGTGTTGCCTAAGTAGCGTTATACCACCATCTTCCCGTATTATCATGAACCGTTAATTACCTTTAACCGACTGGCTGGTTAAGTAAGCATGAGTGAATAAATAGATCTATTGGGCCTGATAATCTCCATCCAGGTTTGGTAATTCTTACTGGTCGAGTACGACGAACTGTACAGGCCAACGAATGTAACTCATCTCGAACCGTAACTGGGTGGTCTTTGGTTGGACACCTACCAGGGCAAATTTATATGGTAATGTACATGCTACCTTCCCCATTAGCTTCGGTGTCATGAGCTTAGTGTAACGTAAATACTTTTTATGTGAAGTTGTATTTGTTATAACTGTCGCATACGTTTTGAAACTTGTGGTCCGCTCTGATTACGTTTGAATTAAACCTATGAATTCACCATTGTTATGTTGACGTTTTAAGCATGTTTTTCTCAGGTGCTTAGCTTTGGACTCCTCTGATGTGCTATGTGGAGTCTACGTGCAATATGATATCATCTTTCAAGACTTTTCTTATCAATCATTTTTGTTGTCTTTTGAAAACTTAATTACGCTTCCACAACGTTTAATTTCATTTGATATCTTGTAATACTTATCCATTTTTAACAAATGCAACGAGTTATGATTTTCAAAACGTCCATTAGTGGTCGTTCCCTTTGCCTTGAGTTTAAATTATTATGACGTCACGCCCTCGAACACGTATTCCTTCCAGGCCCCGTTTGGGGGTGTGACACTAAGTTTTCGTTTTATAGTTCTGAGTCAAATGTTAAGTCTGTGTTTGACATTATTCATTCGGATTTATGGACATCCCCTGTTTCGAGTGAGAGTGGAATTAAATATTATGCCATTTTCTTAGATCATTTTTCATATTATGTTTAGTTATATCCTTTGCTTCATAAATCTGATTTGTTTGATGTGTTTGTTACATTTAGCGCTTATGTCAATAAACAATTCAATACTGACATAAAGGCTTTGCAATGTGGCCATGGGGTGAATATGACAACAACCGATTTCACATACTCTTTAGCCAACACGACATACAATCTTGGTTTTCTTGACGTCCTGACAAAACGGGAAATCCGAACGTATGTTACGCGCTCTCAATAATATCACTCGTACCTTGATTTTTCAAGCACATATACCTACCTCATATTGGGTTGAGGCACTTAATATGGCATCTCACCTTTTAAATATCTTGCCCTCCTCTGCCATAAATAATGACATCCCTTTTACCAAGCTTTATAACAAACCACCCATTTATGATCATATATACTTGTTATCCACATATATACTTTGATCACAAGCTGCAACCTCGTTCTACTACATGTGTTTATCTTGGATACCCCACCCTTCACCGTGGTTACTGGTGTCTTGACCTGTCTACCAATAAACTTATTATATCTCGACATGTCATTTTTTATGAGGAGGCATTTCCCTTTGCTTCCATGACACCCGATACACCACCAAATTATGACTTTCTATTTACTAATCTCATACCATGTCCACCTCCTATTGTGCCGACCCAACCACCAACAAGCCTAAATACACCATCCCCAACCCAATATCCCTCGCCTAACAACACTCCAACCTCATCGGCCCAAAGCTTCACCGCGACCCAAACACATACTCAACCCAAAATCCCTATTATAACCGAGACTAATACTCATCCCATGGTTACTCGTGCTAAAGTTGGCATCTCTAAACATCTTGAACGAATGAATTGTCATGTCACCACCACATCTCCTCTTCTGCGTTTACATACACATGCTCTTCGTGACCCTAATTGGCCTACGGTTATGCTAGATGAATATAATGCTTTGATTACTAATGGTATGTGGGTCCTTGTTTCCCGTCCTGCTAATGTGAATGTTGTTTGTTCTATGTGGCTTTTCAAACATAAGTTTCATGCAGATGGCTTCTTAAGAAGGTACAAAGCTAGGCTAGTTGCTAATGGTCGTAGTCAGCAGCTGTGTATTAATTGTGATGAGAATTTTAGCCCGGTGGTTAAATCGGCTACCATACGTACTGTTCTTAACATTGTTATATCTCGGGACTGACATGTTCATCAATTGGATGTGAAGAATGACTTTCTTCATGGACATTTATCTAAGACTGTATAAATGTATTAACCACCTGGGTTTTGTTAATTCTACTCACCCTAATTATGTTTGTCATTTGCAGCTTCTCTGTATGGCCTTAAGCAGACCCCTAGAGCTTGGTTTTAGTGCTTTGCTAGCTTGGCGACACGTATTGGTTTTCAGCATAGTAAAACCAACATGTCTTTGTTTGTCTTTTGACGTGGTTCTGGTATTGCTTATTTGTTATTATATGCGGATGATATTATACTTAGTGCCTCATCTGCAACACCTTTACAGAGCATTATTGCTTTACTTCAAGGTGAGTTTTCCATGACAGATCTTGGCTCTTTCAACTATTTCCTTGGTATTTCTACCCAGCGGGATGCTTCTGGTATGTTCATGTCGTAGTCTAAATTTTCTGAGGAGATCCTTGAGCGGGCACATATGCAGCATTGCAATCCGTGTCGGACCCCTGTTGATACTGACTCCAAGCTTGGTCCTGACGGTGATCCTGTTAGTAACCCTGCACTTTATCGTAGTTTGGCTGGCGCTCTTTAGTATCTTACGTTTACGCACCCAAATATTTCATATGCTGTTCAACATGTATGTATTTATATGCATGATCCGCGTGATCTGTAATTCACAGCTTTGAAGCGTATTCTACGCTATGTTCGTGGTACCTTGGATCATGGTCTTTAGCTACATGTGTCTTCTACTACTCATCTCACACCTTATACTAATGCTGATTGGGCTAGTTGTCTTATTACCATACGTTTCACCTCGGGTTATTGTGTGTTCCTTAGGGACAATTTGTTGTCATGGTCTACTAAGCATCAGGTTACTTTGTCCCGATCTATGATGAGGCGGAATATCGTGGTGTTGCAAATGTAGTTGCTGAGACTACTTGGATTCGTAATTTGTTACGTGAGTTACATGCCTCTTTATTTACAGCTACTATTGTTTATTGTGACAATGTCAGCGCGGTATATATGTCTTCTAATCTGGTTCAACATCAACGTACCAAGCACATTGAGATCGACATACATTTTGTTCATGATTTTGTTGCATAGGGGCAAGTTCGTGTTCTACATGTTTCGTCTCGGTTTCAGTATGCTGACATCTTCACTAAGGGTCTTCCTAGTGCTTTGTTTTTTGATTTTCGTTCCAGCTTGAACGTTCGACGACCTCCCGTTCCAACTGCGGGAGAGTATTAACCCAGTGATTATTCGGCCCATCATGTCATTACCGAGATTATTATGTGTCGGGCCTAGCCCATATTTGTTTCAGTCGTACAATGTATATATAAAGAGATTTGTTGCTTAAGGAAAGTTATGGGAAAATATTTTATTTAATATGGCGAAGCATGACGATTTATTGTGGGAGGGTCGCCCCCAGTACTTCTTGTGTTGTAGGAGGGCTAAAAAGTAAATACTAATGAATCTTTTTTAACGTATAGAAATCATAAAAAGTACACTAAATGACAAATTTGTAGAAGTATCACAACCATCCCTTGTCTACAATAAGCTCCGCCTTGCATACACCTTAATCTTGTTGTATGTGTTTTAGACACTTAAAGTCTCATAATAACATTAGCTTCACGCCTTCAAACCTTGTTGGATAAACATTCTAGAATGATCGAAAGAGTGTAGAAATGACCACATAAATACTAGTTATGCCGCGTACTTCATAGCAAAAAAACTCGATTTTCCCGTAAAATTAAGGAATAATTCATCTCCGTTTACCCTTTAATTTCATGGATCTTGTACAAAATGAAATAGTTTTAGACACTTAAATACATGTTTACAAAACCATGTAATAATAATATAAAACTAAACAATTAGGCGATTGCATACAAGATACAACAAATTGATCAAAGGTTCTTTTAGTTGAGCCCAAACCAGCAAAATCTGGTTCACGGGCTTATAATTTAAAACGGGCTTTCATCTAAGTGTTTTTATAAAGGTAATTTTGTTGGATCATGGCTCAACTTCATAACTCCTTATAACATGAGAGGTTGAGAGGTTATTATTCTATGACTTATTTATAACCCCTTGTACATGTAATTTTTGCATGGTTTGAAACCATTTAAGGAACATCAAATATAAAGGCTATGTTGCTAACTATTTCGACCGAACAAAAGAAATGTAACACACTGAAAAAATGCCTTAAAATGTTTCATGACAACGTTTATTTCAATATAATGTGAAGTGACGAAGGTCTAAGATTTTTTAAACAACTTGGCCTTCTTCTTTTGATAAAAATGTAAAAAAAAAGTCGAGACTTACACTAAACACCAATACACACAAAAAAGTAATAAAGAAAGATTCGTCAAATATATCGAAATGAATCAAGAATGAAATATAACATAATGCTCGTCGCGATGACATAATATCTTTTACAAAATCTTGACTAGGTTTATCCCGTTACTCATTTGAGCCTTTTTCTTATTGTCAGCGTAGGCAAATTTATTTTTTTCTAGAACGTCAATTTATAAATCTATCTCACATGTTCTAAGCAAGACTTGAACTCACAACCATTTGGTTGGGGAGTTTCTCTTAAACTAATTAAACGATTTACTTGGTTAATAGATTTGCTCAATTCCCATTGTTCCGTTATATGTGTTTTTCTAATGATCTATTTTTCTAAAAAAATTGTTAGTTTATCTTCCTATTTCAAAAAGTCATATTTTCATTAGATGAATCAAACGTCCGTATTCTCACCCTCTAGTAAT
Source organism: Tanacetum coccineum (assembly GCA_026074375.1). Lineage (NCBI taxonomy): Eukaryota > Viridiplantae > Streptophyta > Magnoliopsida > Asterales > Asteraceae > Tanacetum > Tanacetum coccineum. The sequence goes on from BQNB010141326.1 coordinate 9,747, forward strand.
TGCATCACATTCTGAATATGAAAATTTTATACAAAGATAAATCATTTATTCAGTTCACAATCATATATATATTTCAAACACACCACACACATGTCTAGTTGGGACTCTGAGTCCACAAACACTTAAGAGCCGTTTGGTACTTTGGTTTGCATATGGATTTAGTACTCAAATTGATAAAAGATATGATAGAAATTGAAGAACGAGAAAATAATTATTGTTTACAAAATAAATTATATTAAATAGTGAAAATATTATAATTATAGTGTTTTGTGATGTGAATATGAAGATTTATTAAGTTTCGTAAAAGTGGAGTGTATGACTTTTTTGCCCATAATAAGGTCAACAAATAACTTGATGGGTTTTAATCAAATTCACCTGAACTTAACTAGGACCAAACATAATGTAAATTTTTGTATCATATGTATAAAATATGTAACTAAAAATAAATAAAATTAACAAAAAATATGTAAATTACGGGCAAAATTTATATCAAATAAATATTAAAAATAATAATAATATTAAGAAGATCCCTGAAAATGCGCTGATATTTGATAATTTAGTTTCTAGTTCTTTTTATTGGTGTAAATTCAGATGTAAAGCGTCGTTCAAGTGGGACGATTGGCTTAAGAACCCTTATATTGTTCTTGTTTGATCTAGCTCCTTGCTAGTGTTTTAATAAATCGCTGTTCAAAAAAAAAAATATATATATATATAATATATATATCCGCCAAGGCGAATTCCGCTTCGAATGTGGTCGATCGCCCGACTAGCACTTAACGTTTTTGCAACATTGGTCAAAAGTATATTGAAATAGATCTCGACTGAAGTATAAAAAAAAGATTAAAAATGTAGTGAAAGAGAAAGTAAAGTAAAGAAACTAAAAAAAATTGTGTTCTTAAGAAATTTTAAGAAAGAAAGTGAAAAGGAAGTAAAATGAAAGGTTTTTTCACTCAATACTTTCACCCCATATTATACAATTATACTAAGAATCAATATACTGTTCACAATGAATAAAAAAAGGTGAGTAAGGTGAGTTTTAGTTGTAAGGTATTAGGGTTGAAAGGTGAGTTGTAAGGCTGAACGTAATGCAAAGGTCGACCAAGGTCGGTCGTCCCACGTGTCCATTCAATTCGGTCGGTCTTCCCACTACTTGACCTAATGGCAGACGCGTCCCCCCTAGACTTTTTCATTTATTGGGTCGGTCACAAGACCGAGTAAATGGTTTTGGTTCCATTTCAAAATTTCTAGCCGTTTAGTTTTATAAAAAAAAAATTACCCCCTTTTTTCCACTATAAATTCAACCTATTTCTACTCATTTTTCACACAATATTTCTTACAATTTATACTACAAAACTCAAACAATGTCTAACAAAAATAAAACACCCACATCCTGACGTCAACAAACAATTTCAACAAATACCGACCCTAACTTTATGTTACACGGTCAATCTCCACCGGTTCATTTTACATACCTTTCCCCACCAAATCTGTATTCCGTTCCTTGGTATACCCAACAAGCGCAAAATCAAATTTATCGTCCACAACGAGCATCACCGCCGCCAAGCCAATCTTCTCCGATCCTGACTTTTAATCTTGATGATGATAATTTCGAACCTTTATGGGCTTCCGCTTCTCAACCGTTCCAACCCTATTCGGAAGGTCCATCCCAACCGGTTGAAAACGACTCTCCCGTCGAGAAAGTTGAGCCCGTGCAACCAAAACGAAAATAAACAAGAAGATCAAAACCTACCAAGAAGAATGACAAAGAGTTCGTCGAACTGTGGACCATTGAGGATGAGATAGCTTTGTGTAAAGCTTTCATAGCGAAGTCGGAGGATAGCGTCCAAGGAAATGGCAAAAAAGCGGCACGGTTTTGGAGGGAAGTAGCTTAGCGCTTTCACGAAGAAATGGGCGAAGACAAAAGAAGCTACGAGTCTGTTAACTGCAAGTGGAAAAATAGGATTCGTCCTAAGGTTAGTCAATTTTGTGAGATTTATAATAGTGTCCGAGATAGGCATCAAAGTGGGTCATGTGATAATACTGTCTATCAAGAAGCCGAGCTCGAGTATCGTACTATTTACAAATCCTCTTTTACATTGACTGAATGTTGGAAGATTTTGAAAGACCATCCTAAATGGAAAAAGGTTGAAATGCCAAAGTTTTATAAATCCAAACAATCATCTTCCAAAAAATCGAGGACATCAGAAAATACGTCACAAGGAAATTCGGATTCAGCACACATTGGCGTGAATCTAAACGATGAAGCAGCTGATTCAGAGGATGTAGAAGCTCAAGAGGTTCCTGCACCAATTGGCCGAGACCGGGCTAAGAAGAAAGGATCATCATCTGGTGCTCGTTCGGAAACTTCAATTGCAGGTGATCCTAGTCTTGTTGACGCGTTGCTTAGTAAATTCACAATGGCTGCAACGCCGTTTTTTACGCAGAGGAAGGAGTCCTCCTCTGAGTATTTACGAATTAAAGAGCGTGAATTGGAACTGGAAGAACGGAAGCGCCAGGAGCAAGGAGAATTGGAGAGACTGAGGATTGCACAACGTGATAAAGAATTAGACCTCCAACAAAAAATGTTCGAATTTCAGCAACAACAAAAATTCGAGGAGGACCTCAAGTATTACAATGAAGATCATGATCATTTAACTGGCAGAGCTTTATCTACGGCGTTGTTTTTGAAGAAAAAAATCAAGGAGCGTTGGAATTTAGACTATTAGTTTTTAGTTTCCGTATTTTAATTTCAGTATTTGTATTTCGTATTTTAATTTCCGTAATTTAATTTCCGTATTTTAATTTCCGTAATTGTATTTCGTATTTTAATTTCAGTATTTGTATTTCCGTATTTTAATTTCAGTATTTGTATTTTCGTATTTTAATTTCAGTATTTGTATTTCGTATTTTAATTTCAGTATTTGTATTTGTAATGTTTTAATTATTTATTAATGTAATGTTTTAAAAAAAATTGTTCGGTGTCCTCTGCGGTCACCACTACGTGTGTTTGGTCACTGTGTGGTCTAAGAGAGAGAAAGCTGAGTTGGCGCTGACGTGGCGGTGTCCTCTGCGGTCACCACTACATTCAGTATACTCCGTATAAGACATGGGAGTTAAGTCAGACTTTTATATTATCTCTTTTGGAAAGCCAAACCTTCATTTTCACAATTATGTATATTACAAACACAGTGGTGACTGGTGAAGCATCCCACACCAAAGGCAAACAACATTGCCAAAACCACAATTCTATAATAAAAAATTGAACGGCGAATTTATTAGAAACTAACAAGATGCTAGAAAAAAATTACAAGCAAATGATACAAGGATTTTTCATCAAAGTAACCCAATTTAGTTTAGATTTACAACGATTAGAACACTAATTAAAAGAAATTTGAACCAAGTCATCAAAAAGAATTTCCTTACGCGGATTCGTAGCACCAAAAAGCAACTGATTTCTAAAGCGCCAAATTAACCACCACTTCACATAACAAACACCTTCCAATATCTCTTTCAGCTGCTTAAAAAGTCGAGAGGAATTAAGCCATAGAAGCCAATCATCATAAGAGGCTAAATCAATGTCCTTGAGCTCCCACCAACGCATAAAATTCCTCTATAAATGACGAGCATTAGATAGGAAAAGAAGATATGAAAACCGAATTTGATAGAGGCATGACAAAGAGGGCAAACAATAGTCAAAATATAAATACCTTAAAGGGAAAGATTCAACCGAGTAGGCAGCTTATTCAAACGAAGTCTCCAAGCAAACACATTAATCTTAATGGGCATAACTTTAACCCACCTTATGGCGACTTCCTCCTTTGGAAGAATCGAATCATCAATAAGCTGACGAACAAATTTAACAAAAAACTCACCTGTAGCTTTTAACGACCAGACCCAACGGTCAGAGATATTTGTCAATATTATACCATCCATGCGGGATAAAAGAAAACCGAGTTGTTCTTCCTCAGCACCACCTCTAGAAGGTCGACGAAAAGTATCAACCATGAAAGCATGATTAATTTTTTTGACAACTGTTATTTGTTTGTAGCTATCCACAATTCTATATAACATGAACCTTTTTTAATGCTTCTCGAGTTTTACTCAAATCATGTATCCTCTAATTTTGTCGCACAATTTAAATGAGTGTTGATAGCTACTAATAATTCTGGGCCATTATTTTACATCCGTCTAACATTTAAGGTTTAGTCTATTTTTTTTTTTTTAATGTAAATAATGCAATTTCAGTTGTTCATTGAATCTTATTACTATATTGTTCATTTTCCCTCTGGTTTATACATGGTATTAGACTCGTAAACACGTGTATATAAATGTGCTTATGCGAACATCTTTGTTGCCGACTGCTTGTTTTGTCTAATTTCTCTAAAGAAATAAAAGTTAATTCCGTTACGTACTCAATCATACTCATCAATACTTAGTCAGGAGTTTACGCACACAAAACACACACAAACACACACTACTATGATGATGATCGATCTAGATCCAAAAACACATAAAAATGAACCGTGAATCACCTCAAGTCCCAACATCCTAATTCTTCCTGATCAATTCCTTAATTCTTCCTGATCTCCTTTTCTTCAATCCAAATCCGCTTCGTTTGTTTTAGATCTCCCTTCAATCCAAATCCTTTTTATAAATAATAAAATCCTAATTTATTCCTTTTCCATCTTCTTTCGTGATGTCTTCTTTTCGCTCAAAGGAAGATCATGTCATACGTTTATCTAAATCGATTTTTGTCACAAACTTCCCAGAGAATTTTGGATCTAGCGATTTGTGGAAACTGTGCGAGGCGTACGGTAAGGTTGTTGATGTTTACATTCCTAATCGCAAGTCCAAAGCCGGTAAGAGGTTTGACCCTTATCCTGGATCGTTTGTGAACGTCGTTAAAGGCAACCATTCGAATGTTTCTTTTGCTTCTGTTCTCGAAAGCTTTACTTGTTCAAACAACCTACCTGGTAGAAGGGCGGCCGAGCTATTCAGTCGCGGTGGGTTAACATTTTAACCATACAGAAAGTTTAAGATTGCGACATAGACCATTGCACTGAGAGATCATAGTAATTAATTATGTTCTTCCTTTCAGTTGTTCACCACTATACCAATTCCATTTTGATCCAGCAAGCTTACCACCAAAACAACATCCATAATAATCTCAGTATAATTCAAATATAATTTCTTCCTTGCTTTCTTAATTAATAAAATCAATTCGACAATTAGAGACGTAAACCTTTCTTGAGACGACACTGTACTTACCAATCACTAAACACTATACACGAAAGGGTACAACTGCTCTTTAGTGTGTAAGAATAGTTATGTGGTTAGGGTTTTATAAATGTAAAACCTGACATTGTTTTATTTAAAAGAAATTACGCATCAAGTTTTTGGCGTCGTTATCGGGGAACATTTTTGTTGTTTTTGATTGTTTGATTGATATGTGTGTGTGTTTGTTTGTGCTTGTATGTGTGCTTGGACCTTCTGTTCTTCTCCCTTTCTAAGTGTTTGCATGATTGATTGACTGTTGTTACGGCGTAACCAATCATTTGGTTATGGCGTATCGTGTGTGAAATATGACTAAAAAATTCTGGTTTCAAGCCTGGATATGGTGCGGCTTGTTAGTGCATTTAGGCTATTTGGGTCTGAAACACCAAAAATAGTTTGGGCATTGCTTGAACCTTAAAATTTTATTCATGAGTCAAGTAATTGCCATTAATGTATGCTCCTCTTTTTGCTCAGTTTTATTACACATTTAATGCACAGGTTTGTTAGTGTGCAGGATGAGCAATTATTTACAGGTTGAGGAGATGACATGAAGATTGGACATGTGTGGAGAGGTCCAAATAAGCCTATGATGGAGGCTAGAGTCGAACTTAACGACTCTTTAAATAAACAAAAGTCCTATCCTTTAATTGTTTTCAGTATTTAGTTGGTTTGTATGGTTTTCACTTGTTTTTGCAGGTTCATCAACAAAGAGGGTAAAATCGAGACCGGCTCGACCCGTAATTGTATGGTAAATGTAGCTGTTGTAGCGTAGTTACGTCGAAACACAAATGGTTACGCTGAAAACCAAATCTATTATGGCGAACCTTTCCGTGGTTACGCCCGTAACACCTAATCCAAAAATTTTCAAAAAAAATTACCACTCATTAAAGGCGTAACCACCGAGGTTATCGCCGTAACCCCTTACTGAAAATAAAAAAAATCAGTTTTTAGACATTTATAACCGTGTACATGCAAATGAACTTTGTAGGTGTGTACTCTGGAAACCCTCACGAGACTTCACTCGTCCACATGGGCCACCAAGTGGTTTAAAAGGCTTGTTGCATACGCTAAATGCAACTGTGATTCCTACGAAAGCGAGTTAGGTTTATTTTGTAAAGTTTTATATATTTTGTGCTATTGTATTTGATATTCACCTTTTTAGGGGTTAAAGTATCAAATAGTAGTATAATATTAATCAAAATATAAAATCCCCGCAAGTCAACCTAGTCAACCTTTTAGGAAAAAGGTCACAAACCACGGGTACATATACATGATTCCAGGGCAAGTGATCAACCCGAGTCTTTCACCCAATGAGGCGAGCAATGGAAAGTCGAGAGTCGATTTTTGATATTTGATGTTGATATAATAAGCTTGATTGGGTTTTCTAATTCTACGAGAAAAACAAGTAAGGCAAACTAAAAACGAAAGTAATTAAAGCTAAAACCCTAAAAACAATAACGGGAACATAAAAACGCGACTCGACTTAAAACCTTATCAAAATTTAATCCTAAAATGATTTTTTAACTTTTTATAAATCCTAAGTGACTAAAATGGAAGAACAAAGAAAAGTAAACAAAAAACGTAAGCATTTAAAGTGAAAAAACGAAGACAAACGATAACGGGACCAAATCCCGTTCTTTAAAAAAACAAAATTCTACAAATTTAACCCTACGAAAGCAAATTTAATTTTCCTAAGTCCTAAATGATAAAAGAAAATTAAAAAAAAACAATTATATTTTTTGACTTTTTAATAATTTTTTGTGAATTAAAAACCGTTTTACTCTAAATTAAATATTAAAAATACTAATCTAAATCATAAAAATCTGAAAAAATCAGGAAAAGTGCAATGAGCAGTGCTGGATCTAAGAAAAATAAAATGGTGAAAAGTGCTTATTGAAATAAGCACGAAATAAGCTAATAAAGACTGAAAAGCTAAATGGGTTAAAAGGGTACAAATAATAAGTGTTGCAAAGATTGGCCAGATGGCCCTACTGGTGCTGGTGGTTAGTGTGTGTGTGCAAAGGGAGAGGTCACAGGTTCGACCCCTGTGGCCTCTCCTTTTTAACAAATATTTTTTTTAATTTTCTTTTTAAAAACTTGTAAAATAAGCTAAAACAACAAACTTTAAAAAAGCAAATTTTTATAAAACTTAAAAATAAGCAAAATATAAGCTAAATTAAGTTGATAGATTTAACTTTTTAACTAAGAACTTAAAGGCTTAAACTGTGGGCTTATTTTAAGAACAATGAAGCACAATGTAAAGGC
>BQNB010141327.1:0-10803 GCA_026074375.1 Tanacetum coccineum
TGTCATTCTCACAAAAAGTAAAAAGAGAAAGCAGTAATAAATTCACTTTTTTTAAACTTTTTGATTTTTGTCGGCAGACAATAATTTTAAGACCGAGAGAGTAATATATAACATAAAGGATAGATATATTAGTTGGCAAATATCAATCGACATAATGAATATCGGAGTGTTTGACCGTATCTTTAGTAATTGTGTTTTGATTATCAATCTCATTTGATATTGATGGGATATACACTTGTAGGTCTTATCTCATTGTACATCTATATATATTGGATATGTTTATGAAATAAAGGACACACAAAGTTTTACCATTCAATATGGTATCAAAAGCAATACCGATCCTATCCTAATTTTTCTCTCTATCTCTTTCCTTCTTCATCCATCTTCTATTAGGTTTAAAAAAAAAGTTACGATTCAGTAACTAAGAAGAAAAGATCAATTATTCATCTATTTGGTGTTTAGGCGTGTGAAAAGAAAGAACAAATTCATAATTGTTTCATCCTTGTGGATTACTGCTGACGCATACAGACAAGTAAAGGAAAAGCAAGTCATTTAATTATATTCTTCATTTATTTATCTTCATCAATATGTTGAATATACAAGCAAGTATTTTAGGCGCAGTTTCGTCTAGGCTCCCACAAGCCTTTAGTACTATGCACAAAATTATTTCAAAAAGAGCCTAATTATTCTCGTCTTCGAAAATTTGGATGCCTATGCTACCCACACACCTTGATAAACCTCACAAATTAGCCCCTCGAGCCACACCATGCATTTTCTTGGGATATCCCTCCTACCACCACGGATACCGTTGCCTTGAACTTTTCACCAATAAAATTATACTTTCTCTGCACGTCACGTTTAACGAAAACCAATTCCCTTACGACTTTATTTCTACTATCAACTCCCCCCATCTTATGAATTTCTTAACCCATCTTCTCTTACTCGTAATTTAATCTATCACACCTCTCCTCCTACAAACCTGACCCCAACTACTCCATCGTCATCCGGAGCCCAACAAACGACTCCTACCACTCCTTCTCCAACACTTACGGCCCAAGAAAAACCATCAATCACTACATCCCACTCTCCAACATCTACTAGCCCATTTCATGCAGCCCATTCCCCTATACCTGCCACTACATCAGCCCAACAACCTCCAACTCGAACTCACCCGATGGTCACATGTGCTCAAGTTGGTACTGTTAAACCTAACCCTCATTTTAATTTTCATATGTCTCATATCTCTCCTCTTCCTAAGTCTCCTTCTATTGCTTTGTGTGATCCTAATTGGCGTGCTGCTATGTATGCTGAATATAATGCTTTAGTTAAAAATAGTACTTGGATGCTTGTTCTGAAACCACCTAATGCTAATGTGGTTTGGTCTATGTGGTTGTTTAGACATAAGTATCATGTAGATGGATCTTTGAGTAGGTACAAAGTCCGGCTTGTTGCCAATGGGGGCACTTAGCATGTTGGTATTGATTGTGATGACACATTTAGTCCGGTTGTTAAACCAGCTATCATTCGGACTGTTCTTAGCCTTGCTCTATCTCGTGGTTGACCTGTTCATCAGCTTGATGTTAAGAATGCTTTTCTTAACGGTGATCTGTCAGAGACGGTTTATATGTGTCAACCACCGGGTTTTGTGGATTCTCGTTTTTCACATCATGTTTGTCAGTTACAACGTTCCTTATATGGGTTAAAGCAGGCACCTCGTGCTTGGTTTCAAAGGTTTGCTAATTATGCTTTACGTGTTGGCTTCTCTTCTAGTTGATGTGATTCTTCGTTATTTATTTATCAACATGGTTCCGAGGTTGCATATTTATTGATTTATGTTGATGATATTGTACTAACGGCATCTTCTATGGATTTACTTCGCCGTATTATCTCCTCTCTTCATAAGGAGTTTGATATGACTGATTTGGGGGCGCTTAATTACTTCTTGGGGATTTCTGTCACACGTGACTCTATAGGCATGCTGCTGTCTCAAAACAAATATGCCTTGGAGCTTTTAAAAAGGGCTCATATGGCTAATTGTAATCCAACTCGGACGCCGGTTGACACAGAATCCAAACTTGTTTCTGACGAGGATCTTATTTTTAACCCTACTCTCTATCGCAGTCTTGCAGGTGGTTTGCAGTACCTTACATTTACTCGTTCAGATATCTCTTATACAGTGCAACAGGTTTGCCTTCATATGCATGATCCCCGAGAGCCTCATTTGGCAGCTCTTAAGAGAATTATCTGATATGTTCGAGGCACATTGGACTTTAGGCTCCAACTTTATGCATCCATTATACGCTCTCTTGTTGCATATACCGATGCTGATTGGGCGGGTTGCCCTACTATCAGGCGGTCTACATCTGGTTATTGTGTTTTATTGGGAGATAATCTACTCTCATGGTCAGCCAAACGACAACATACTCTCTCTCTAAATCGAGTGTTGAAGCTGAGTACAGGGGTGTTGCTAATGTTGTTGCCAAAACTGCTTGGCTTCGTAATCTTCTGAGAGAGCTTCATATACCATTATTATCTGTCACCCTTGTCTATTATGACAATGTTAGTTCTATGTATATGACTACTAATCTTGTTCAGCATCAATGGACCAAACATATTGAGATTGATATACACTTTGTTCGTAATATGGTTGCTCGTGGTCAGGTTCGTGCACTTCATGTACCATCTCGATACAAGTATGCTGACATTTTTACTAAAGGACTACTGTCTGCGCTTTTTGAGGAATTTCGTACCAGTTTGAGTGTTCGGTCATCTCTCGCTCAAATTGCGAGGGCGTATTAGTTGGCAAATATCAATCGACATAATGAATATCGAAGTGTTTGACCGTATCTTTAGTAATTGTGATTTAATTATCAATCTCATTTAATATTTATGGATTATACACTTGTAGGCCTTATCTCATTGTATTGATAGGCCTTATCTCATTGTACTGATAGGCCTTATCTCATTGTACATCTATATATATTAGATATGTTTATGAAATAGAGGACACACAAAATTTTTCCATTCAATAAGATATGGTTTAGCAAAATGAACCGACGTTAGAGCTGTAACTAGAGTTAAAACTTATATTATAACTTGAAAGCGGAAATTTTTATTTTTGCAATTTTTTTTGAAAATTTAGTTGTAGCAATCTTATTATTGTACATCAACAAACATTAAATTGATTTCACATATTTCAAACATCCGAGTGTTCATCCATAATATTTTAAAATTAAAACATAAAGTTCGTTCATATTTAAAGGGCACTTTCATATTTGATTGAGACACTCTAACTTGTGCATTAAACAGTTGTACTGTAAATATAAACTGCTTAAACTGTTTGTACGTTGAGTGTCTCAATCACTTTTATAAGTGTGCCAATCAATTCCATATCTAAAAGCTCACTTCCATTAGTTTAACCTTATATAATAAACTTGTAGTTTATAGAAACTATACTTACTTTTTAAGCTAACTTCATTTAAAAGTTTCAGTTTTTATTAGCTTTCACAAGCTCACATGCAAACGCACCCAATGCTACCAAATATAATTAAAATTCAGCGTGAACATAAAAAAAAGGTTTTTTATGTCAAATTTGAATTCCATTTTTGCAAGTAGTTTTTTTTTTTTGAACTAAATTTTTGCAAGTAGTTGATGTTAAGATATACTCGAATCAGTGGACAACTTGACATCATATACTTGGAATGTTTGAAACGGTCAAGTCGAAAAATATCCCTTATAGTCCTAAACTATGTAAAATTTTCTACACAAACCTTATGTTCGGTTAGGAAAAAAATCCTCTAAAGTTCTTTTGAACTTTAGAGGTAAAGTTCCCTCACATAGATAATACCGAGGCCTACTGCGGGACCCGATTGTCTTTATCTTTGTGAGAGAACTTTACCTCTAAAGTTCAAATGAACTTTAGAGGATCCTTATCCGTTCGGTTATATGGTTTGTGCTTTAGACTTTTTTTCAATTTTACTTAATCAAAACAATCATAAATGGGAGATGATTTGCACACTCATCAAATTGATTGGCACACTCAAATTATGTGTGTTATGCCTATTATACCCCTAACATTTGCACACTTTATTAAGTGATGTAGGGGCATAAATGTCAAGATACACATAATTTGAGTGTGCCAAGCAATTTGGTGAGTGTGCAAATCATCTCCCATCATAAATACCTTACCATGTTAATACATTTGAGTGCACGGTCCACTGGTTACAGGACATTATTGATACCAACGACGGTATCAAACAGCACAGCCTCGTGCATTGTAGATACCAGCCATGGTGTTAGCGAGTGTCTTCGTTTTTTTTCATCTTTTGACGCCAACAACAACTCAACATCATTAGCTTGTCCTCGAGTCATTGTTTCTCTAGTTATCTCATCATCATTGGTTTCTCTAAGTTTAATCCCATCCAGAATAATCAATAGCAAAGGACGTGAACTAATGGTGTTCTGCATGAGTGTCACATTGACCCCCAGAGTTGGTAATCCTTGTTGCAATGTTGTTTAATGTTTTTGTTAAAAGTATCTGCCAGGATATTACAATAGGCACTCCTGTTCAATAAAAACATTTCTATTACCGTTCTTAGTTAGATTTTCATGTAATAATGTTTAAACTCTCATTGAATTGGCAATTGTTCCTTTTAAAAAAGTTTGTCCATCTTTTTTCTAATAGCTTAATAAATTTAGTGCCATCAATCTTTGCTTCTAATCAATGTTTCCGTCCACTTGATTAATATGTAAATGCTAGCATAAACGAGACGCGTAGGAGAGGAATTACTTACCATTACGTTATCAATATAATACTTATACAGATGTATATACGTGCAAGAATATGTAAGTATAATCCAGTCGTTCTCCTTTAGAATTATCTAATCAAATTATGAAATAATGTTCCAAGAAACTAAATTTGAGTTCGAGGAAGGGTTTATTTGAGTATTTTGTTTATAGAGGACACTTAAATGGAAATTATTACTCCGTAGTTTTTCTTTTCTTTGTCATGTCGTAATAAATAAGACAAGTATCTCTTATTGATTTGACATAATTCCGTATACTAAGAGTGAAGGGTGCGGTGGCGCTATGGCATCAGCCGAGAAAATCTTCGTGCCAACGATACCATGTTTGGTGTCATCGTCTCTCGCGCCGACAGCTTCAGCTGACGCCGTAGTTTTTTTTTTTTTGAATATAGACGTTTAATAACGGTCAAAAAGGGCAAAAATGAAAATTTTGGTCCAAACGTAGCCGTTATTTTCTTTTTTTTTTCAAATTTTTACCCTTTAAAAATCTTATAAATACCTCCTTATTATTCCAAATTTTATACACACTTCCAATATCATTTCTACCTCAACAATACTTATTTTCCTTCGAAAAAACCACTATGAACCCCAACACCTTTGATCATTACGATATTTATTTTCAAGACGATTCGGAGCGATATATGTAGGGTTTTGAGGCTTATGAATAATTTTTAGCTTTGAGTAATCAAGAAGTCGGGGGTTCGGGATCGGAAGCGTTGTCTTAAGAAGAGGACTACGACTAACCACGTGATGCACTTAGAAAGATGGTATGGAAACAAGACTGCTAGACATTGACGAGACTATTCTTTGCGACTGAAGAACACTCATCATACCAACTAACGAAAATGAGTATTTGAGCAAGGTCACGGTAAGAATATCCTAAGCCATTATTAAAAAATAGTCATTTCGTTATTAGAAATTTGATGTTTCAGGCCTCTTTTTCGAATACGTTCATATTTTAAACAACGGTTACGAAGCTACTGATCGTGCCAGCTATCAGTCCTAGTTTCTTAAGTGCACATCTGCCATACCCAAATGGCATACGACATGAAGCATCTCCGATGCATTTGACCGGATACTAGCACAATTGCGAGAAATCGAACGTTTTTTTCACTGTAGAATGTTTAGAATAAACTTTAATATAAATGTTGTTAGCCTAAAAATGAGAGCTACATTCACCTGAAATAACATTAGTTATACTAAACTCGGACACAGGCAATGTAGTACTTAGAACTTTGAACAAATGTAAAGAAAGGTTATATCGTGTCTTGGCTATAAATACCTCCTCTTACTTTCCAAGTGAGAGGTGCGGCTTCCAATTTGTAAGAGTATAACTTTTCTCTCACCATCTAAGCTAATACACATCTTTTCCTACCTTCAACTCCTCTCATCCGGCATCTCCGCTCTCTCGCAGAGCCATTGCCCTCCGCCATCTATCATCCTTCAGCTCGCCCCTCTCCTCTCCCTCACTCCATACCTCATAATCATCTCCCTATCTCTCAATTCCTTACTCTCCCATCACTGGTCCCCCCCCCCCCCCCTCCCCTCCGGCTCCCACCTCCACATCCCCCACATACGCCAATTGACATACGACACAGCACCCGATGCATTTGACGAGTACTTGCAAATTGATGAACGTTGTTCACTAGAATGTTTAGATAACTTTACTAAATGTTGTTAGCCTTAAAATGAGAGCGGCATTCACTGAATTACATTAGTTATCTTAAATCGGACACGCAAGGACTAGAACTATCAAATGTATTAAGTTAGATCGTGTCTTGGCTATAAATACCTCCTCCTTACTTCCAAGGAGAGGTGAGGCTTCATTTGTATGTGTATTACTTTCTCTCTCTAAGCTAATACACATCTTTCCTCCCTCTACTCTCTCTCTCTCTAAGTCTTTCACCATCGCTACCATGGTGGTGGTCGGCTGGTTTTCTGGTCGGCCACCCGACATCACAATAGCATTAATCTGATATGATAAATGATCCTAATAAGTGGTATCGGATCTTTTTATTTTTCGGTCTTGTGTCTTTGTCTTGAACTTTGTAGAGGTAGACTTTGTTCCTTCATGCTATGTAATCTTTGATCTTGAGCCTTTGCCTTTTGACTTTGTGTTTCGAGATCTTTAAATCTTGCAAAATCTCTTGCTGACCAGCATGCTCATACATGCCTTGAAAGCTTGCAATCTCCTTTATTTCATCAAGGTTAACAATCTCTCCGTAAACTATTCCAAGGCTAGCAATCTCCCTAGATAACAGTTCTTTGTTTGACTTTAATGATCTTGTTCTTGATTATCAGAGTTGCTGAATATGATTATGACATGTACTTGAGCTTTCATCATGTATTTATCTTTGTCGATCGATGAATGAGCATGTGGCTATGAATGTGACGGAGCTGGAATGAGGTAGTTACTCCTTCGTCAGTACTTGCGTTAATAAGGGTTAACAGTAAAGCATCAGACGTGAGGACCGTTATACAATATAAATAATGTACATGCGTCATCAGGATACGATTCATAAATGAATCTCCTTGACAGGTTTTCTAGCTGATAGTGTGATTTATCTAGAGCTGACACGTCTGGAGACGCTAACAAAGCTTTTCGATATCCCACGGCTGTTCCTATATCCAGATTCCCTTATAAGTAAGGATAACGGACGAATATAGGTAAACCATTGATGCACATTATGAAGTAAACAACAATGATTTAGGGTGTAACCCTTCAATTCACAAGCCTGGTCCGCATTGGATTACCAGTTATTACATGATTAATATTTTACAAGATTTCCCATGTCACCTACCGTAGTGCTGTTTGATGTTGACACCGGAAGGATTTCCATTCGTCATTGTGAAATACAGAGGATTATCACTCTGAATGTTCTGGCAAGATCACAAGGATAATGCCTAGGACTTTTTGTTACAACTTAAGAACTTATTGGTGTTCAAGAAGTGTATTTTGACATTGTGTCCTAATAAGATTTATATTTTGATCTTTTTTTGGCTCTAGACTCAATTTGTGCATTTTGGTTTTAGTGATCGGAGGCTAGAGTTGACTGCCATCTTTTCAATATCAACAATCTCGGAGTGAGATGTCAATAGATAACGTGTGTATCTCCGTGACAAATGAGACAAGTATCTTTTAAGAGAAACTTGAATGGCTAGGAAGGGTTGTGCATTACATCACTGGGTTCATGACGTCTTACTTCAATACCAACAATTATCTTTGTGATTTTGATAGATTATATATTAACCCAGTTTCTGCCTAAGTTGTGTTGAGGGGTTCTTTCTTTACACCCTTTATCCATACATTTCTTTTTCATTCTTCAACCCCTTCAATGATTACCAAGACGTCATTACTATCACCATGTTGTGATTGTTTCGGTGATAACCCATGTCTTAGTCAACATTATTCCCTTTTCTCATTCATCTCTACATCATACGTAAGGACTTCTAATCTAGCTATTGAATGTCCGTGGGTAGATGCCTCCGGTTCAGGTTAGATCATAGGACTAATACCTAACCTTAACCACCTTATGATTTTGTTGACACCGTGAGTTAGTTGGTTGTTGGGTATAGTGAGCGAAACCATAAAACCTTTTGAATATGAATCAAAGTGTTTGATATAAATCAAGACATTTTGTCACTTTGAGAGTTTCATTATGAAATGCTCCCCCTACTCATGTGCATCGATATTTAAAATTGTTTCGTACATGGAGGAAAGAGTTAGTTGTGCAAACAACTCTTGAATTCCATCAGCTCCCCCTCAATTTCACACATATGACACCATATATAAGTGTAACAACCCCAAAATATGGCAGCAGAAAGGTAACCAGGGGCGTTACTTCAGAATACACAAGCACAAGATATAAGATAACGACCCGTACATGAGTCGTTTAAAAAGTACTCTCATTAATACGTTAAACATTTAATAAGTTTTAACAAAGTGGTCCCAATAGTTTTGCATTAAAAGAAAATATAGTTTTGTTACAACAACGAGAATAGTTTTAGTGGAAGTGAAAATCCATGAAAAGTAACCATGATGAATCCGGACTCCAATGCACTTCCTAAACGTCCTTACGGGTTAAGTACCTGAGAAATACATGCTTAAAAATGTCAACATAAAGTTGGTGAGTTCATAGGTTTAAGTAAATGATAAGTGTGGACGGCAAGATTTAAAGTAATTATGGCATGGCATACAAGATCCAGAAAATTAATTACAATTGCACTAAGCTCATGACACCGAAGCTACAACAATAGTTATGTATGCAAATCAATGCAAATAAATTGCCCGAGTAGGTGTCCAACCCGAGACCACCTAAAATTCTGACATGGTGTACGCCCGTTTGATCGGTACCTCCAATACAAGTAAGAATCACCAAACCCTGACGGGGATGTCAATCCCAATAGATCTATTTATAAGACTCGTGCTTACACCAAGTAATTAACGGTTCATGATAGTAGGCATAATGGGTTATCGATACTTAGGCTAATCTGTAATCATTTAAGAGCTACTTGCGTCCAAAAGTAAAACAAGCAATGTATCTCACCCTTAGATTTGCAAAACAGTTATAGAGCAGTTAAAATGGGGCTATAAACTCACCTTAAGTAAAAGTAATGATTCGAAAAATAATCAGTCAAATGTAATAGCATAACGGTTCCAATACGCGACCTAATTAATAACAGGTCAATTTAGAATTATGCAAATGAAGTGAAATGATCTAATTATGTCTTTATAATCTTGTATAACCAATACATGTTTGCGTTTTAGTTTTATAAGTCAAAATACATTTTACGTCAAAGTTCGATATTTATTTTTAGGTTTTAATACTTTATTAAAGTCACCAAGTACCCAACTTTGACAAACCTTATCTTATTCGTTTCTTAACATTTTTACAAACTTCCCACTCGTATGAATAGTGTTTAGATAATACTGAAACATTTTTAAGGACTTTATACCTCATTCGGACTCCAAAACCCTCAAAAACGTACCCAAAGTGGCTCGATCAGCCCACTTTACAAGGAAAATACATGCTATTAAATTTTATAAAAGTCAGTTTTGTCCAACTTTGAGAGTCTGTAACTTCTTCATTACTAGGCTTCATGATTCGATCAAATGAAATCTGGAAACGGGGGTTCGAGGACTACAAAAAGTCTCTTGAGCATTTTAACCAGTTTGGACTCTATACGACTAAAAAACAAGCACGAAGTCACGACATCAGGAATAAAACGTGTAGTTTTTCTATAAATAACCTTTATATAAATCAAGTGTAAAAGCACGTAAGGGAAATGTAAACGCAAGTATGGGCAATGTAAGCATGTAGTGTTATGCACATGAAAAAGTTTTATGTGATGCAATGATTATGTAATTGTAACATTTCGCATTTTTAGGTTATTTTACGACTTCAATTATTTCATTATTT
Organism: Tanacetum coccineum; assembly: GCA_026074375.1. NCBI lineage: Eukaryota > Viridiplantae > Streptophyta > Magnoliopsida > Asterales > Asteraceae > Tanacetum > Tanacetum coccineum. The sequence continues at coordinate 10,226 of BQNB010141327.1, forward strand.
ATTTTTAGGCTTTTACGCGTTTGCTTTTTTTTGTTTAAATCACATAGTTTAATCGCGTAAGCTAAAAATCAACATTTAGCGTAAACGGGCATCATACAAATAAAAGTTTACGTTCAAGAAGTGTTATAACATTATTAGAAGTATAATTTATAACTTTTCAAGTTTTATTTTTATACTTTACGTAAAACGCATCCGGTTCGCGTTTTAGGCATCCATGCATGCATGTAACCACATAAACACTTCTACACTTCAACAAATACCCACCATAATACCCAATACCCCAAAAACTACAAAGTTTTTGAATCTAATAAAATATAAACATATTTTTCTGAGAAAGTACAAGTCTTGAGGATTCCAAAACTATAAAGTACACTAAGAATGGATTTAAAATGAAGAAGTTATACTTTTTACAAGTTTTATGTAAAAAGTAACTTTATATAATTTTAACTTTATTTTAAAGTTACTGTTCATAAGCTTATAAAATCTGGAAACATTATATTTTGATAAAATATTTCAATATGAATCCGTGCATATAAGGATCACTAAAAACGAAATTAAAACGAATGAGATATGATTTT
>BQNB010141328.1:0-17285 GCA_026074375.1 Tanacetum coccineum
GTGAAGTTGTGAAGTGAAGAGAAGTTGTGAAGTGTAGTGAAGTTGTGAAGTGAAGAGAAGTTGTGAAGTGAAGTGAAGTTGTAAAGTGAAGTGGAGTTGTGAAAGGAAGTGAAGTTGTGAAGTGTAGTAAAGTAGTGCGGTTAGTAATTTAGTCCTTAAAATACATAAGTTATGATAGATTGGTTCTAGCTAGGATTAGAACTCGACATTTGGCTTAGTGTCAGAAATCGGTGTAAGCTTAGTTATGATCGGTTTTCTTCGCCTAAAGGGAGCTTGTTGACTAGTGAAGTAACTCTCAAGTTGGATACTTGGAGAGTGGAGTAGGGCGAAGAGGTGCTTCGTGACCGAACCACTATAAATCATCGCGTCTGGTTTGCACTTTCTTTTACATTTCACTTTACATCTTTATTTACCTAATCACCTTACATTTATATTTGCATTAGGTCTATATGTATGTTGATTGTTGCGTATATTGTTTAGATGATGATTGTGTCATAAATAGAAGTTAACATTATGATTGTGTTTTTATTGCTATGACATATGCTAGTGGATATAGATGTATTATTCATACTCATCATATTCTATCTAACTTGATGGATAATTTGATACAAAATGTTTTAAGTTTTTAAATAGAAACGTATTCACCCCCCTCTACGATTCCACAATGGTGATAAATGTGAAATCAAAGGATTGATTTGGGTTGCAAATCACTTTGCCATTAAGAGAGAAAAGAGTAGGCAAGAGTGATTATAGAATGATTTAGGGATTTATATATAATGTTTGTAGGATTATGTAGAAATGAATGTTTAATCATTTGTTGGGGGTAAGAATGATTAAACAAATGATTAGGAAGAATGTGTTGTAGGAAGTATGGTATAGAAGTGTTGTATGGAGGAATGTGGGAGTTTTTAAAGCATTTAATATGTGTAGGAAGACATGTGAGGAATACATGTGTGAGTTTGTAAATCATTTATAAGTGAGGAGGTGAGAAAAACTCAAAGTATGATTAACCTCCAAATACGACAAACTCAATTAGTCATTTAGACTTAATCCATGATGTAGAAACTAGAAGAATGGGAGGGGGTGTTGAATAGTTTTTATCGTTTTAAAAGTTAAAACTTAGATTGTCTACTTATGTGAATTCAGTGGATCTACAAGAATTTATATGATAGCGAAGCAATAAATAAGTAAATGCAAAATGTGAATAAATAAAGATAGGAAATATCAAACCAAAGACACGATGATTTATAGTGGTTCGGCTACGAAGCTCCTCTTCGCCCTACTCTACTCCTCAAGTACACAACTTGAGAGTTTTCTTCACTATGTTAACAAGATCCCTTTAGGCAGAGAAAACCATATACGTCGCTTATACTTTTTCGGTACTAAGCTAAATACTAAATTCTACTTCAAGTTCGAACCAATCTAACATACTACATATTTTAAGGCCTAAAATACTAACCTATCATTAACATATGATAACACAAGACGAATAAATGAAAGACGATAACTATCACAAGTGTGATGACTCTACTAAACTAATAACACTTGAAGCTTGATGTCTTTGTGTTCTTCACTAAAGAGTGAAATGATTGAATCACTTGTAATGGATTATATAACAAGTGTAATGATCAAATAATGCAAGAGAGAAAATATATGTGCAAAAAAAAGATTGAAAAGAAGTGTTTAAACTGAGAGAATATGGCTCCTATTTATAGGCAAGGTTTAAATTCAAATTTTGCCCATAACAGCTGGCTGCACGGATCTATGGATCTGCTATAGCCTAGATCCCTCTTTGGTTATGGTAGACCAGTGTGAAGCAGATGACTGTTATTTTGTATTTTAGTGATTGGCCTAAATTCTTGATAAAATATTCTGTTAGCCTCAAATATTGGGTCGAACAAGGAAGTTAGTTCATTACGAATATTAAGTCTCGGCCATTCAATTATGTAACGTTGTAATAGGCTAGAACGGGTAAACGAGCTCGTTTATGTAAGCTAATCGGTCACGTGTATCAGGCGTAAGCCCAAGTAATCCTGAGCCTGGCCCGTAGAAATACCATAGGCATGTAAGCCTCTTGGTTTAACTATAAATACCTATCTTTAAGGATGGAGAGGGCGTTGGTTCACTTTGTAACTTTTCACTAGTAATCAACCATTCTCATTTTTCTCTCTACTTTCTCTCTCTAAAATTCTTCCATCTTTCCTATCTTATTTTCTTGTTTAATTCATGAAGTGTAAGTGATAAAGGGTTACCGACATTTGGTATCAGAGCCTCGAGTGGATTTGTGTTTGTTTTGTGGTAAATAAGCTCAAATTCATGGCTTATTGTATTCAAAAAGCCCACGACTCATTTAGTTTTTGGCTTTTTGGTTTGTTACCTTGCTCTACTTGTTCTACAGCCCATATTGTTACCATTTCATGTGCTAAATAAGCTTATAGTTAGATTTTAAGGCTTATTCTAGTTGGGCTTATTTTAGTTTCTAAGTGGCGTTTTGAGATTTTTCTTAAAGATTCACAAAGAAATTCGTGTTAATTGTGTTTAATACTTCTCAAGCTACTTAGTATTTAACCCTTTAGAGTTTATTTGAGAATTTATGTAGCTTATTTGGATTTTTTTTGCTTATTTCGTGCTTAATTTCTTTGTGGCGGTTTGATTTTAAGATTCATAGTTTATTATGGCGGTTTGCAGTTAAGAAAGTGATGTTTTTGTTTGTTTGCTAAGGCTGTGCAAGAAAACAAAAGGAAAGAAAGCGACTTGTACTTGTTTTTAACTTATACTAGTGGCGGGTTGAGATTTCTTTTGGTAGCGGTTTATTGTCAAATTAAGTGGCAGTTTGAACAGGTTCCGTAGCGGTTTGATCATTTCTTGGTCCTTAAGAAACGTTACTCTGCCCAATTTAAGATTTCATAGCGGTTTGATGCAAAATTAGTGGCGGTTTGATAGTTTATTCAAGTCAGCGGTTTACCGAACTGCTTAAATATAGCAGCGGTCTGAGAACATACATAGCAGCGGTTTGAGAACATACATAGGAAGCGGTTTGAGAACAACCATACACAACGGTTTGCCTATATTAGCCAACGGTTTGTCTGTTTGTTTAGCTAGCGGTTTGATTTTCTTCAGGTTACGGTTTAGTAGAATTTATGCCAGCGGTTTGATTACTTTATATGGTAGCGGTTTGATCTAATTTTTCTAGCGGTTTGATAACAAAACGCAGCGTTTTGGACTGATTTTTGCCGGCATTTTGACCTAAATTTAGGTGGCAGTTTGCTTAATTTCACTGTACCGAATTTCATTCTCTGTTGAACCATTTTTGGTGATTCATTTTCGGTAAAAGGGCCATTTTTGGTGAACTTAATTTTGAACAAAACGGACTTCGGACTTTAAACAACAATTAATTAACCTTCACAAACCAAGAACCACAATCAAAATCAAGGACTTAAAAGACTATTAATTCATACTTAAACAAACCTTAATCTCAATAAATTTACATTTACGGTTTTCTATTGATTTTGTAAAATCCCGCGAAAGACTCAATTCTTTTCTCGGTTTTAATCATAGACTTGTAAAATTAGCGACTTTGAATTGAATTCATTTTACCATAACTTCAATACACACAAAACAACTACTTTAAGATCCCAATCTAGTTTCATCTTCATAATTTAACAACCATTCCTCCAAGACAAACTTCAATGTAACAATCCACAACCGACAGTCAAATTCTTAAAAACCAACATCATGGCAAGCTAAGTTACCAAGGGATCGGCCACCAATGCTTGACAAAACGGGAAATACTTCACAATGGCGATCACGAAAACTTACGACACATCTAGATACAAGACCAAATGGATATGCCTTAAAAAAAATATGCATTCTCGAAGGTCCTTACACTCTTAACTCTGTCATAATTTCAGCTGTAACTGCAAACAAAAATTTCTCGCAGCATTCCAGAACGAACAACATTAAGACACTCCTGAATATGTCTCCATTAATAACAAAACCTATATCATGTTGTAATAAGAAAATTGAGCAGATATCATTGCTATTTGTTCCTAGGATAAATTAAGATGAAATATACACAACTTGTTGATGGCATCAATACTGCTTTACTCATTGAAAATTGGAAGACAAATGAAAGTGCTACAACAAGGTGAAACCCCTCAACGATCAAGATGACCAGCGCTAAATATTTGGGATTATGGAAAATTCACTCTCTCACGATGGAGAGACGATGGAGTCAGTCTACACAAGGTTTTTACTAAATTGATTGAATGAAATGATAATAAACAACTTTGACAGTTGCTAACATGCAATCATAGTTCAATTATTTTCAACAACACAAACAAGAAATGTGTCAAGGGTTTGAAGTGACAATTGTCAAGCAACAACACAAATTGGATGAAGTATCAGTATCCAGCAAGCTCTTAGCGCGACATTCTGATAACAAAACCAAACGGAAGTTAATGAAATCATAGCTGGAAAGAATAGCCACGACAACTAACCCATTTAGCACTTATGCTTGATGCAAACAACCATGAACCAGTATCCTTACATACACACGCACCAACGACCTCACACACACATATTCACCACGCATCAAACGGACCACACTTCAAAACCCAGATCTCCTGCAACTGACCAGACACAAATTCAAAGAGAAAAGCCAAACCAATCACACCTCACCATGTAGATTCATCTTTTGAAAAAGACAGTGATAGAACAAGCCAGAAGTGATAAGTAAATGCAAAAAAATTTGGCATACGCATTGCAAAGTATTTTTCAAAAGCACAACCAAACACCATCCGAACCACACCCACAGAACACTTCCCAATCCTCAAACACCAGAAATAAGAATGTAAGATACTACCTCACAAGATACAATAATGACAATCAGAATGGACAGTTAAGGAAACAAAGATAGTAATGTTTCCTGCTAAGGGGACTAGGGAGACAGTAGACAGTCAGGTAGTGCAACAGACTAGATCCAATGTTTTTCAACGCAAAGAATTATGTTCATTCTTTTGCTAAGGAATGCAGGAACGCCCAAAAAGGGTTAAAGTACATCCACGTATCACCAGGAAAAGATGTTTGCTAAAGTGCAAGCAATCTGGAGAAAGGTGTTCGAACATCAAGCAGCGCAATTTGATTGGTGCTTATCAGACACTGATGAAGAGAGTTGATTTCTAACAAGAAATGGAAGCACATTCCAACCAATAAATGGCAAAGATACCGGGAAGTTCCAAACAGCAGACTCAAGAACTTTTCCTGATTCTGAGGACCGATTGTAACAGGTCACAAATACGGATGATGGATATAATGTTATGCCACTAACATAACAACATTCTAAGGCAAACTTAATCCATTATTGAACACATGTGTTAGTGGAAACGTGTGACAATAAGTCTTTCCCTGATTCACCGGATACAGTGTGATAATGATATCAAAATGACCAAAATGCAGTAGAATGTGAAGATGATCGTGTTGGCGCTATGCTAATTTAAATTGCAAATTTAAAACTTATGAGTCGAACACAAAAAATAAAGACGCATTCAAAAGCGATTAAAGAAAGCAAACACAACACTTGCTCATGAATTGACTGAGTGCAAATCTATTCTTGCGGAAACTAGTAGAACACTAGTGAATCAATAGAAATAGGATAGTTGTCTAGTGCACTTCAAAATAAACAGGCTGAGGTATGATTAGGATACCGTAACCCTAATGACCTGTACAGTTGACTATGAACCAAACTTGAAACATAAGATTAAATGAAACTCTAAGGACTTATACACCTCAAAAAAAGACATTGACCTAAAAGAAGTTTAAAATCTTTAAAGCGCTATGAAATTTTCAGTTGTCGCGTCCAAGCGAAAAACAACAGATGAGTTAGTCAAGAACAGAGCCTTTAAACCAAAGTCCCAATAAGGAAGGTCTTAGTCAAAGAGAAAACACTAGTTATAAACGTATTTGAAACTTAAAGGAAGACAATGACATGACAAAATGATTTCAATGGAAAAAACCAATTAAAGAATTTAAAAACGAAATTGTTACAAAAGGAATCAAATAATCCAAACCCATTCATATTTTAAGCACCTCAAACAAAAGGGGACCCCAAAACAATTTAATGTTAACCTACCTTTTGCAAATCCAATGTTGAACCTAAAAGATGGCTCAATCCGGGAACCCATGTGTTTGAATAAGATCCCACATGACCAATCTGGATCTGCAAACAGACTCATACCCCGATAGAGGAAGAGACCAGACTCTTTGAGAAAAGAGAGTCGATCAAAATTAATACAGACTTAGTTCACCCGTATGCTACAACAAATTTAAATTATTCTTATAATGCAATTTTCAAACCCCCAACATAGGAAATATCTTGTTCAGATTAGCACATGACAGAATGAAGAGTAAATGAAAAAAATATGGAGAGAAACATCTTTTGTGGACAATGAAACCAAATAAATTTCAAAAACATCAATTTCCTTTACCATTATACCAATCAATAATCAAAAGATTGAGAGCAAACAATAAATGTCATGACAAAACAATCATAAATCAACTTAGAAACTTGTCGAGATCAAGCTTGGGATAAAACATTCACAGGATCATTTTTCGCGCAACCAATTGCTCCTAATAAGGAAAATCCTAATTAAGACATGTTTGTAATTTCCTCCGATACACCTAAAGACACATACATGATCGTTTCGCAAATTCAATTAAACTTAAAGCACGAAATGCATGCTTGATTTAAAGTAACGTTGAATCCCTTGAAAAAGAAATTGAACAGAAACTTGCATCTGAAAAGGCAAAACCAAAAAAAAGAAATTTTCAAACATGTTACAATATTCTCTTTTGTAAGAATGGTGTGTCCTAATAGAGTTTGATGAGTGTACTAAAATTTTGTCATCCATTAACGTTATATTATATGCCGCATACTGCATTGCACTGTATGATATCTTACATAAAGTCAAAAGAATATTAATTCTTGCACACAAAAAGTTATTCAGAAACAAACTGAATTTGATAAAAAAAGAAGTTCTATACCAGGTATCTTTTTACGAGTTTTGAAAATTACAGAAAACACACACGATTTCTCTTGAACTCGCTTTACAAAAATGTCAAGAACAAATAAAAAATGACACAATTTGCAAAGAAAAAGCGTCAAATGTATTTAAAAAAGAACGTGAATAATATTTCGAAATACACAATTTGAAAACTCAACTGCAAGAGAAGAACATTACCATATGTGAGCTAAAGAAACTCATTGAAAAATTCAAAGGAACATCTGTGGAAACTAAGTTTGATAAACCATCTGTAGTTCGACAACCAAATGCTCAAAGGATTCCAAAACCATCAGTTTTAGTAAAACTGGCTCCTTTTTCAGATTCTATTAAGAGAAAACATTTTTCAAAGAGAAAGTCTGTTCCCAAAACTAATGTGTTAGGGGGTTTATCAAAACCAGTCACTACACAGAATTTGCCTTAAACAGCAAGACAATGCTATAAAAACACAAATGGTGATTAAACCAGCATGTATTGAATTGACACTTCAAGGACTACACAAACTAAGCACCACCAGTTTTCCATTAGACTTCTAAGAATACAAGTCCTTGCGTGTCTAACATCTACAGGAGTAAATCACATAACTACTGTATAGCAGACCACGAACTTAGGAGTCACTCAAATGAAAGACTAAAGGTCGTGGCCAAATACTATCCAGTAGAAGATAAGAAGACTAAAGTAGAAGACCACCATAGCTTTACAAGTAAATCAAGAACAAAGAAAGTCTATAAAACACTATGTGCCATTGACAGATTTAAAACTCCAGAACTTCTAATGATACCTTGATGTTTGTTCTACTGTGCAGACAGTGTGTAACCACGAAACCTGATGCTTGTGTTTCAAATATTTTAAATGACGTGAATGCTAGAACTAAAAAGCCTAAAAGTAGTGCCTGATAAGTACTAGAAAACCAAGAGTCATAAGCAAACAAATTTTTGTTTTGCCACCCAACAACCATAAGAACCTTAGCATAAAACAGTTGCATCAGAGATGCTACTGTCTAGAATACCCAAGAGGTTACTAGGATGCTGTAAGCTCTAACCCACCACCTTCCAGTTTCACCAATTGTTGTTGTATCGCACCTAACCCAGCCCACAAGGATAAAATGGGTACCTAAGAAAAAAAATGCACAAGAGTGTCACCAGAAAGGAAATCCAATGTGCCACAAGATAGAAAGTTTTTGGCCAATAGAGTCAAGCATCAAGTAAAACTAATGACTTATAAACTCTACATACAGTATTCTCCAAATTAGTTACATGTAAACCATCGCCCTCTAAGTAACTCTTGAAAATTTTCCCAACGTACAACCTATTAATAGTAGACGATCTTGATGCCCAACGCACATACGAGCAATCTAACTCTACAAAGTGCAATTATGTTGAAAAATATCATACAGAGTACTCGTATCAATGTAGTTTTGGCAATGATCAATTTGCTCCAATTCTTAGTTATGGAGATTTGGTTCAAGGAAATATCACGATCAACAGGGTTTATTATGTCGAAGGTCTCAATCACAACCTCTTCTCGGTTGGTTAATTTTGTGATGCGGATTTAGAGGTTGCTTTCAGGAAATCCACATGTTTCGTTAGAGATCTTCAGGGAAACGATTTACTCACTGGTAATCGTGGATCTGATCTCTATACAATTTCCCTTCAAGAAACAACTTCATCAACTCCAATCTGTCTCATGGCTAAAGCCTCACCAACTCAAGCATGGTTATAGCATCGAAGACTTTCTCATCTTAACTTCGACTACATCAACCTTCTTTCAATGAAGGATGTCGTGATTGGTTTACCAAAACTAAAATATGTCAAGGATCAACTATGTTCCTCTTGTGAAGTGAGTAAAGCAAAAAGAAGTTCATTCAAGACAAAAATTGTTCCAAGTTCAAAAGGACGGTTAAATTTGCTTCATATGGACTTATGTGGTCCAATGCGGGTTGCTAGCATAAATGGAAAGAAATATATTCTGGTAATTGTAGACGACTACTCCAGATACACTTGGACTCTCTTTTTACGATCCAAGGATGAAACACCAGAAGTTTTAAAATATTTTCTCACGATGATCCAAAGAAATCTTCAAGCCCTAGTAATCTCTGTTCGAACTGACAGAGGCACTGAGTTCTTAAACAAGACACTCAATGCATTCTTTAAAGAAGAAGGAATTGAGCATCAAACTTTTACTCCTCGAACACCTGAACAGAACGACGTTGTCAAAAGATGAAACCGTACTCTGGTGAGGCTACTCGGACGATGCTTTTAGATTCTAAACTTCCTTTGTTCTTTTGGGCTGAAGCAATTGCAACCGCATGCTATACTCAAAACAAATCTATCATCATCCTGACACATGAGAAAACAACATATCACATCATTAATGACAGGAAATCTTTAATTAAACACCTTCACATTTTTTGTTAGACTTGTTACCTAACCAGAGATGGTGAAAATCTGGATAAGATGAAAGAAAAAAGAGATCCATGCATTCTGGTGGGATACTTCACTCAGTCTAAGGGATATCGTGTTTACAACAAGAGAACAAGATTAATAGTTGAATCCATACATCTCAGATTTGATGAGATCAAAGAGATGTCAGAGACGTCTGTTGCTAATGACACTTTAGGCCTTGTTCCCCAACGACAAAAGGTGTCAGATTATGACAACTCTGACCCCGCCCCCAACTACAAAATGTTTCTCCTTCAACAGATACAACAGTTGATGTGTTATAGTGTAGGGTTGTTTTTTTATATGATTCAAGTTTTAAATTTATATTTCACCGACTCAACCAAAAACAACACTTTAACGGGCAGTGTACCCTATCGGTAGTAGTTTCGTTGTAACTAGGTGTCGATCACTGAGAGCGAGGTTAAATCTATCTATTTAATTAATATCTTGGTTATCTAATCTATGTTAATTCTATTCTATTCTAAATCTATGTTAAACCTATGTTAGTCTAATATCCTAATTCTAACGGAAAATGGGGGTTTTCAGCCTAAGAGACTGGCATGGTTTGGTTGGTGACTACAATCAATTCAAGACACTTTAACCCACGCGAGCTAATTAAAAAAGGATAAAAGAGCAGTCGAACCTTATATAAGAAAACTATATTAACCATTATTAATCTGATTAGAAAGTTTGTTTGTTTATTAAATGCAATGATTTCTTCTCTCGAGGTGGCATATCATTCTTAAGACTTAGGCGTTACATCATCCTAAGACCTAGACACGTTATTTCTGTTACAATTAAAGCATCCGCATAAAGCATCCATATTTGCTGATTATAATCTATCTTAGGGATTAAAGCAATGGTGATCTTGTTAAACCCTAGCTCATTGAGACTTTACCCACTTACTGCTTAATGGCAATCTATACACTAGTAGTCCACTTGTCCAACTATCCAATGAAATCAGAACATTATTTGTTAAAATATCTAAGTCACCTGCTAGTTAACATGATCAATAAACCATTGGCAATATCCAATTAACTAGTTAAACTCGAAGCGTATCCTAGACACAGACTTAGAAGGACAATATTTGTGTAAATATTATTCTAGGTGTATAAATTAGTATATGGAGAGCTATCCCGGACTCTAGATCCGCTTGGTCCACTTAGCTAGATCCAGTTGAATGATAGGTCGCATACAAAAGCGGGTAAACAAGTATAAATTGATAAACATAACGATAAATCAAGAAATCGATATAAACAAATACCAAACATTCAAATTTTCATAATAATGGCTAATACCCGAAGGTATTAGCTTTCAAACGTCATAATAAATACAAGAGTAATAATTTAGCCAAGGTAAACTAATCGAGTTAACGAATGATACCAAAAACTGAACGATTACTAAAGTATATGGAATTACACGATGTCTCTTATGGAATTGAATACGTTGCTCGACCTCTTCTGCTCTTTTCTCTTCTGAAAATCGACTTTTGTGGTTTAGGTATCAAGAATATGATTCAGCACACTTAAAGCTCGTTTTTTAGTTTTCTATTTATAATGTCTGGAAGTCGGTTCAATACGGCGTATCTAATGGGTTGGATACGGCGTATTGGGGATTTCTTGGAGTAGGGACCACGTTTGATATTTTCTAGAATATTATATTGATTCCATATCTTGAATACGGCATATTAAGTCCTCTGGATATGGCGTATTGGTCTTTAATCTTCTGTGGTCTTTGGTGAGTGCAAGCACGGATATGTCGTATCTTCTTGATGGATACGGCGTATTGATCTTTAGAATAGTAATCTTCAAAATATCTTCATTTAAGCTCTAGAATGCGCGCCTTTTGCTATGTTTCACCAATTACTCCATAATTACTGCAATTCTCAAATACATATGATTAAGTAACAATTCATTGCAGTAACTATACAAAATGGGTTAATATCATTGGATAAATGATGCTATAAAATAGATGTTATTTGATGTCATCAAATATCCCCCCACTTGAATCCTACTTGTCCTCAAATAGCCTTTATAAGTTTACAAAAATGTATCCCTAAGGATATTTTCCGTTAAAGCATTTATTCTATCTATTACAAGTACACAACCAAACACCTCACGAAATAGGAAAAACCTAATGATCGTTGTAGCTCTAGTTCATCCTTTATTCCTTTGGAACTTCTTCTATTTCCTTCTTACTTTTAACTACCTCAGAATCCATAGGTATAAAAGTATTCACTCTCCTCATCTCATTAGCAAACATCTTCTGAATTTCTTCATAGCTCTTGCTCTTTAACTCATTATGCTTGTATCCACCCACGTTTTTAAGATAGGTAGACATTTGATTCCTCTTTTGAGCTTTAGTTGGTGGCTTTATTTTCTTCTCCTCGGCTCTAAGCATTGCAAAGTGTTTCTTTCTTTTGTTTATACTGTTTCTACAACTAAGTATTGATCTTTCTTCAATAGTTATTTCTCCTTGTTCTTTTGTTTGTAGTCTCTGAGCCAACTCAAAATCTGCATCCATCATAGCTTGTGTATTATCTCATGACTCAACCAAAGCTATGTTGGCTTCTTCTTCTTGTTTCCTTGCAAGCTTTTCTTCTTCTATAAAAATTTCAGCCTTATTGAGCCTTGAAACATCTCTTGACTTTTTGCTCATCTAATGCAACTTTTTCTATTCTTTTTAAAGGAACTTTCAGGCTCCTCATGTACCCTTTTCCTTTGTCTTTGATTGAGGGTTGTGTGACAGAAACTATTGGTTTAGTACAGATACATGCTCTTCCTGATCATGGAAAACAATTCCTTTTGCCTTTGGTTTAGCTCCCTTGATTTCCATTAAAGTCTAAGCCAAAGTTTCTTCAACAGTTGTAGGAATTGTAGGAGCAACACTATCTTAAACACCAGCAGTAGTAACTGCTTCACCAGCAGTACTATCATCAAGCTTTGTACTCTGCTCGTTAATATTAGCTTCCACAGGCATCTCATCAGAATCCAAAACTCTAGTATCAAACATTAAACCCTCATCCTGCCTTTCTTGAGTTTCATCAACTAAAGTTACCTCAACACCAGCATCAATATCTTCAATACTCCTCCCCTGTTTGGATGCATCTTCATGATCACCCAAACTCTCCTGATCTTTAGAGGACTCAACTCCTCTAGACATACTAACTTTCTTTAGTCTCTTCAAACCTGTAGTTCCTGACTTCTTCATTTCCAACCTTTGGACCCTCTTCTTTAAAGTAGCAATCTCCTTTGCTTTTTCTAAATCAAGAACCTGTGCTTGTAATTTGGCACATAAGACCATCAAATCATTTAGTTGCATGCTATCCTCACCACTAGGTTATGGATCATTGGAAGGTGTGGATACACTTTCCTCATGCTCTGTCTCATCTTAAGGAACCTCTGTCTCCTTTCTCTTTCTTCTCTTAGACTTTTGCTTCTGCTTGGGTTGAGAAGATGTAAATGGTTGATCAACAATGGGTATTTGATTGGAATCAGTTGGATGATCTGAATCCTTACCCACTTCTTCAGAAGCTTGAACCATCATAGTATCAAATAAAGGTATTATTCTCCCAGAAAAATCCTTACCAGCTTTCTTCATGTTAGCAAAAACTTTCTTTGTGTGAAAGGGATTAACAAAGATCTTCTTATGATGTGACATGTCTCCAAGTTGTTGATTAATAAAGACTTGTAGAAAACGTGCATACATCAGAAATTTAACCCCTCCATCTAAGTGTTTCAACATAGCATCAAAAATGTACTTAGACAGATTAAATTTCTGATTTGTTGCCAAGCATATAATCAAAGAAGCCATTGTACTACTGAACTCATTCCATGCAGTGGATTTTGCACTAAGGCATTGAGTAATAGTGTAAACGAAATACTTCCACTGTGGAGAAAAGAAAGCTTTATAAAAAGTAAGCTTTTGAGAAGGCTTTTCATACCCCATACATGCCAGTTCTTCAAATATAATACCAGTTGGCAGACAATCAGTACCTTCTTCATCATCCAAGTGAAGATCACTCCTAATGCTTGACTCTGTAATGATAACTTTCTTTTTATCTACTAGGGCTTGTAATTGACGCACTCCATTAACCGTCTGCACTTTTGCAGTCGCCCAAAATTGTTCAATACAAGAAGTGTAGATGATTGGATTGACTGTTAAAGCATAATGACAGAACTTGCTTTCAGGGTATCAATAATCTTGCAAACCATCAATTTACTATAGGTTTTTCCAAGAACACGACCACATTGTGCGTTTCAGCAAACTTAGGGCTTGACATAGTGATGATGTTGATGATCAAAGATGAAAATTGAGTTAGGGTTTATGTTTAGAGAGTGTTTGAATGAATGAAATAGAATAAAGAAGTAAATGAAACCCTTGAATAGTTAGCTATTTATAAAATCACCTAGCATGCAGGAACTTGAACTGCAGTATTAACATATTTCCTAACAGCATTAATGAATCAAACCATAAGCTTAAGCAGCTAATTATATTCTTATACCAGCCAGTTGAAACTGTTTGACTTAGCAGCATTAACTTTAATACACCAGTAATTTCCTAAATATCATTCCAAAAAGCAATTTTCATCATCAAATCTGATTCTCACAATTCTCACAAGCTCTCTTTCTGTTTTTAAGCTCACATTATCACTCAAAAAAAATTGTTTTTTTTTGCTCACTTAATCTCTCATTTCTTTTTGGCTCACCAAAACACTCTTTCTGTTTTTATATGACAATTGTGTACAAAGTTCCATCAATTCCAATAGTTTCATACTGTCCTCCCCACTTCCAAGTGTGTAACCTCTTGAGAGAGGTGGATCATTGGACTGTTTATACGTAATCTCAAACCTAGTTTGAGCATCCACATCCCCCAATATGGTATCTTGGCACTTCGGACCACTACCTGAACCAATTCCCTAAGGAGTTAATTCATTAAGTGTTGCCATGGATTGGGTCTTATTTGATGTTACCACTGTCCTGCTCTGCTTCTAAGCTAGAAGCAGTAGTGGCAGCCCTTTCCATTTTGTCACCCAACTCCTTATGGACAGCCTCATCACTAACCTTTGTCAGGGGGACCACTAGACTGAGGTATTTGTGTGTCCGACCTCTTTTTGACATGCCTAGATTTTTGATTCCTTTTACATAGTTTTGATAAAACATATCCTTCCATCCATACTTTGGAGTGTATAATTAGTAGGCCATCCCTCTAACAATGCTCCAAGAGATTAGGCAATTTGCTCAACATTTGTATTAACTTTGTCTCTCATTTTATATCAACAACATTAACTTTTTTTGGCTGTAGTAGTTTTTGATTGACTGTGTTAAATATTATCTTCTAATAATGATATAACAACATGCCTCTATTCATTCACAAGCATACTAGAAAAGACTAGATAGAAATATGCGGAATTCATGTGGATCCTATATTTGTGCATAACCCGGATAAAGTTAAAAATATGATCCTGATCATTTACTTTCTCTCAAACATTTCCTCAAAGGTGGAAGCATTCCTCTTCATGTATTCTTTTGCTTTACCTGCCAGAGTAGTCCACTAGCACAGAATTTCGAGATCCAAAGTATTTTCTTATGAATCCGTTAAGTATGACTAATAGTTTTAACAAGCAGTCTTAAGTATAACTTGCAAGTTTTTAATTCGACTTATAGTACTTAATTAAGAAGACTAAATGTATTAATCTTTACAAATACTTTTACAAAACATAATGATATATAGGACACTTAAGGATTAAGCATTCTCACAATACTTCAGTCAAGTATCTGTATACTTTCCAGCATCAGATCTTTTTGTAAGAAGATCTGCAACATATATTCGTATGAATTTTTAACCATTTTGTATAACTTTTTAGTATCTGCCAATCTCTTATAAAATGATGTCTAATCTCTATATGTTTTGTTTTAGATGTTTGAACAGGATTTTCAATAATGCATTTAGTATGTATTATTGTCTAATATTAATGATTGTGTTCATGGAATTGTACCATTAATCCTAGCAAATTTACTTTTGAATCAGAGGATTTTGTACTCAGCAACTAGCAGCGCCACATTATTCTGCGTTATGTTGTAGAAGTGGCAACTACAGTTTGATTTTTACACTGCCAAGATTTTCAATCCTGTTTTCCTATAAACTGACAGACCTTAATGATGTTTGACTTCCTATATTTGTGTTGCTCCAGCACTAGTCACTTCAGTGTAAGCAACAGTAATATGGATTATAATGGAATACCAATAGGCTAAAGTGGCTTGCCTTTCATAGTTATAAATTTTCTCTTGTCTGCATATTAGATGTATTGTTCTTTGGACAGCTCTATAAATTGAAATCTGGCACATGGTCTTAATGCAATAACATGATTTATGGCCTAGAATGTTGTGAGTTTCTCTATAGTCCAATAAGAGTTCTATTGGAGATGTACTATTACATCTAAATTTTCCATACTTTGACTAAGGCCTTTTCCAAATCAACGAGAGTTGAAGCAGGACTTCCCATTAGTGTAGTTGTTTTCTTCATAATATTAGCTACATATTTATCCTGACTGATTAATATTCCACTCTTCCTCTTTTGTTATAATTGTATCCTATAAAGGATAGTTAAGTTCTCCTTAGTCACTCATCTAAAATTATCTTTCATGAGCTTCTCAAAATCCAGTACAAACTCTTGTTGTAGTGCCTAAAGATAATGTCATCAACCGAGACCATGCTAAAAGCAAAATATATCATTTTTGCTTATTTATAAATAATGTTTGTTCTATCTTGCGTCTTTAAACCCAATTACCCAACTGATAGTTAGCCAAAAAGTTTATACATGCTATTGGTGCCTTGATGCAAACCATAAATTGCCTTGACTACCTTATAAACTTTGTCTGGAAGGTCAGGTCTCTTTATATCCTGTGGTTGAGTAACATAGGACTTCTTCTTAATAGTTCCTTTATAGATATCACTCTTTATCGTCCTATTGGTTATACAGAAAAACCATAAAAGAGCATTATGCAAAAACAATATAATTGCCTCACATTCTTGCAACAGGTGCAAATACTTCTTCATAAATCAATACCTTTTCTTGTTATGACCAGTGCAACTAATACACTTGACTTTTATCCTATTCAACTATGCCCTTGTCATCTTTCATGTTCTGGAAGACCTTTTGTTCCAAAACACATAAGATCACACAAAATAGCACAAAATTAGAATCTAGAAGCGCATTCTAACATGATCAAACCATGGTTGTCACAGCTTCCACCCAAGATGAATCAGATAGAGCTTTAGCAATGCTTGTGGGTTCAATTTGTGATAAGAAACAAGCATATAAACAAGTATTCAGGGTATCATGTGTTTTCTGTTCATATATAGCACTGAGAAACCCTTGTTCAGAAGTAGATTTTGTCATTCTTCTTGTTTGAATAGAGGACTTCACATCTCCAATCACATTTGTAATTGGGCGATCTTTATGGATTCTTGTATTTGGAGTGGTTAGAACTGTATAGGAATTAATGATGTTTCCCAAATCAACTTCTGGTTCATCTTCATCACTGAAGAACTCAACATAAGTGGCTTCAAGTGTATGACTAGCTCCTATTTTGAACATGTCTTTAGGACTATCTGGATCATATGAACTAGCAGTATTAATTGATGGATCAACAGTATTAAGTTTAAAACGACCAGTATTAACTTTAGGACTAGTAGTATTAACATGTTGTCCAGCAGTATTAACTTCCTTAGGACTGCTATCATCTTCAGACTTATCTTTTTCATCATTCTTATTATCTGGACCA
>BQNB010141329.1:0-17285 GCA_026074375.1 Tanacetum coccineum
TGGAATGCTCTTCGTCACCTATCCTTACTAGTAGGGATATCTGACCTATCGGCCAAATGGTTTCTCCACTGAATCCTATAAGTGACGTGGTAGTTGGGATCATATGCCTACTATACGTCATCACTTGTTAGTACAAAATTAGAGTAGGGGTTAGAATAGGACTCAAATTATGTGTCGGGTCTAGTTCCCGAATGATTTGAGCGTTAGATCTTGTACTAGAGCAAGAGGAGTGACGATTTCCTGCACAATCAAATAAACCGTTAGCCTTACCGTGGGGACAGACCCCACAGTTAGACTCTGGCATGAAAGTAAGTAAACATGTAGAGTGAGAAAGTGTGTATGTAGAGTGAGAAAATCATACAGTTCATTGTGTCAGAAGGTCCCTTTTTATAGGCGACTGAAATATTAGGGTTCCTTAATATTTTGCTTGTTTGGTTAGTGGCCAGGGTGGGTCCCTTGTCGGGCAAGGTTCTGTAATAACCGTGTGCACCGACACGTGTGCTTTCCGTGGACGGAAGCATCCTATAGTTAGGTCCGCGTCCGTTTTGCTGTGTCCGGGCCGTGACCAATGCAGGATTGGGTTTAGTTTCGGCCCATGACTGCTAAGTTGGGCCCAGAAGCCCAAGTGATAGTATGGCCCAAGCCCGGAGGCTTGGTATGCCTACTATACGTCATCAAGTCCCCCCAGTCTAGTATGATATTGCCTGCGGGCTATGTCCTGCGTGCGGTGATCAGTGCTAGACTTCGGTTTCTTGACTAATGTTTTGCCGCGTTCCGTGATCACGTTTCTTTTCCGCGAAGCTTCCTCATCAACTTGGTGACGTTTATGTAACGTGGACCGATGTTGTCCTTTTATTTCCTGACTGACGTGACGTATTTACAGCCATTTTAACTGTTTCCTGGGCGAAATTTGATCGTTGATCATACAAGTGGTTTCTACGTGGCATCATCTGGTTGTGGGTAGAATAATCAAGGATCTCGACCCGATGGGAGATTCTTCATCCTAATCTGCGTCACTGCTGTTATAGGGGGTATCTTTCTTCCGAGTTTCATCGGTATAGGTGATCGGACGCCTCTTTTCTGCAGCAAATCAATCTCAGAAGAGTTTTATCCCTCAACCACCACACCGTTGCACCTAGACGCGATCCTGCATTATGCCACCTAGGGGTGTAAACGATTTGAGCTTTTAACGAGCTATTCGAACTCGAGCTCGTTTTACTCGAGCTCGAGCTTAATACTCACGAGCTCGAGTCGATCTCGAACAAATATTAGTGCTCGATTAGTTTGACGAGCCGAGCTTTGAAAACTAATATTTGGCTCGGCTCGTTCGAAAACTCGTTTAAATATCACGAGCCGAACGAGCTAGTCGAGTTTAACGAGCCGAACGAGCTACTCCAGCTTAACAAGCCAACACTTAATATATAGGTTTTTAAGCTCATTTTATTTTATTTTAAAGTTTTATATATGTATTTTTCTAGTATTATCAAGATTAAAGTTGTATCTTAATATTTTATTTCTAAGCCACATATTTACTTGAAGGTAAATATCCTCTTTTTTCTTATACTTTGTTTTATAGGCTTTTTATTTTTCTTTCTTTCTTCTTTCTTTCAATGTGGGATGTGTTTTCTTTTACTTTTTTTTTAAACATGTGTTTTTCTTTTTTACTTCCATCTTCTATATCTAACAAGTACACTATTATTTTTTTGTTATTACTAGTTTTTTTTAAACAACTAAATGATAACTCTTTTAAGTTTAATCTATATAAATACACTTATTTATCTTACCTAAACTTATATAAAGCAGTTGAATGTGCGTTTTTATTTGCATAAGTGTTAAGTGATTTAAGTTTACATACTTTTGCTTTATAGAATGATCTTTAAACATATTTCAATCAAATTATATTGATTTATAAACTTATAGAAAGCATTGTAACTCTTTCTAATAAATAAGCCATGACATGACATACATCATGGATTATGGAGTATCAAAGTAAATTTTAAGCATTAGGGTTTAGGATTAAGGTTAGTGTTAGGATTAGGGTTTAGGATTAAGGTTTAGGGCTTAGTTTTAAGGTTTAGGATTTAGTTTTAGGTTTAAAAATGAAATTAGGGTTTTAGGGTTTCGTTTAGGGTTTAGGGTTTTAGATTAGGGTTTTAGGATGCCTTAGGGTTTAGGTTTGGGGTTTAGAAATCATTCATTAAGTGCTTGTACCTTGTGCTAGAGTGGTGGAAGAAATTAAAGTGATTTAGGTGGTAAAATGACTTAGTTTGGTTTTCTTGCATTGTTGACTTGTACATTGAGCTTAAATGAGTTGTACATTGACTTGGAGGGAAATTATATTTCAAATGTTGTGCATTGTACACTTGTACACATGCTTGAAGGTTTGCACATTTATTTTATATGTATATGATTACCAAATACTTAACCTATATATATTCTAAATACCCAATTATCAATAATAGTATAAGATAAGTATTCCACGAGGATTCTAGAAGATTACTTTTATCCAAAGTAAAATTCAAAACCTTCCCGAGTCGTATCCCGACGAGGTGTGAATTGAGGATCGGTTAAGTTCGTGATCGCGTGATTTGAATGATTTAAAAAGACTTTGATTTTGGTTTCTATAACTACTAATGAAAATATAAATAACATGTAAAAACAAGTAAACAATTAAAGTATTTAAAGAAATTAACCATAAAACGATAACGGGAAATTAAAAACGCGACTACCTAATCTATCAAAATTTAACCCTACAAATGATTTTTTATTTTTTATAAATCCTAAATGACTTAAAATAATTTTAGAAAAAAGAATTATATTTTTTTTATTTATTATGAATTAAAAACTAAATTAATTATTAAAAATACTAAACTAATTATTAAAAATCTAAAAAAAATAAAGAAAAATGCTTAATAATATGAGGAACATAGGAAAAATACGAATAAGAAAAGATGCTGGCTGAATAAGCAGAAAATAAGCTAAAAAGGGGAATAAGCTAAGACTAAAATTTAACCTTAAGTATATTTTGTTTGCAACTCTAAACGGAAAAGACCCAAGGGCGCTATTGGTAGAGGTGTATGTGTGTGAGGCTTGGTTGAGGTTGTGGAGGTCTAGGGTTCGAGCCTTGCTCACCTTGACTTCCCACTTCCCAAGTTTTTATTTTTATTTGCAAAACTTTTTACACAAACTTTTTAGAAAAGCCGAGAATAAGCACTTTTTGTAAAACAACCTTTTTTTAAAACTCAAAAATAAGCTAGAAATGAGCTACTAAAAGTGACAGTTTTGGCTTAAAGCTAAATTACACTAAGCTAAGACTTGCTAAGATTCTAAGGACTCAAAAAGCAACTAAAAGCTAAATGAGCTGAAACTAATCCTAAAAGCTACTCAGATAAGCACTAGGGACACACAATAAGCCAACCAAATAAGCTGAAATAGCACCAATAGGCTCAGCAGTACTAACTTTGAGTTAGTACTGCTAGCTTACAATCTTAAGGCTGCAAATGCTTTTCTAATCCCAATTAGCACTCAAAATTCTTAATAAGCTGAGCTTAACTAATCCTATATTCCTAATAAGCACCTAGAAGCAAAGATAAGCTCAAAAGATGAGCTGAAACGCTCATTAAACCTCCAAACAGATTTCACACTTGGACTCAAAGGGAGCTTTTGGCAGTTTCTTTACCTACTTTTGACTCTAAGAATAAGCTACAATAAGCTAAAGCTAAACCTTAAAAACTAAAAACAGATTAAGAATAACCACTAAAGAACTCTTAGAAACTAAGTTTAGGAAATTTGGTCTAAAATTAAGCTAGATAATCAGCTGGAGTCAAATTGTTTTTGGTTTTTTTTTAGTTTTTGATGAATGAACTGGATTGTGCAACCTTAAATTCAGCTAAGTAAATGAAAGCTATACTCCAAAATAAGCTAAAACAGATTGAGCTTATGCCACAATAAGCATATGCTATTAGATTCAAACCTTAAAAACAATTATTAACTAACCTAAATTTAAAAGGACCTTAGATCTTTTAAAAAATTGAAACAAACACTTTGACAGATTAACTTAAAACAAATGCATACTTAACCAACTCTTTTCAACTGCATTATTAGACTAGAGCAAGCATGAAAACAACTCAGAATTGCTACTAACCAAGACCTACTCTAATAAGCTGCTATAATGACTATTCCACTAATTTTTTTTGCAAATAAGCTCAAACTCTTTAAAATAGGGCTAAAAACTTGAAGAAATTATTTAAAACTACTGACTAGACTAAGATTAATCTAAACCAAATCGGCTTAATAGTCAAAACAAGCTTTAGCAGCCTTAGCTTTTGGTTAAGTCTGCTAAACCAAACACCCCTTTATATTTTCTAAAAGCTTTTTAAAACTGATTTAAACCTTAAAACTTATGAAATTTTGAAAACAACTTATTATTACTAATAGAAGAATTAAAAGCAATTTAGATAAGAAAAAGCACTCATCCAATGAGCTTATGCTTATTGGATTTTTTTAACAGTTTTTAGAGATAAAGCACTAATTGCTTCTAAATTATGAAATAAACACTTAAACTGATAGATTTAGTAATAATAAGACAAATAAGCAACAATTAAGCAGGAATAAGCACAAATAAGCATGAAATAAGCAAAACAGATTTAAGCTTTAACAAGAAAGAAATATGAAAGTACCTTTGATCCCAGCCAAACAGGAATCAAAAATTTCTCAAATGAGCTAGTCTACAAGCTCTAGCTTATCAGAGATAAGCTAGTATTGTCCATAAGCCCATCCCAATCTGGCTTATCATCCATATAAGAAGCTGAGGTAATTTAGAGGAATTTAAGTGAATGACTAAGCTCAGTTTAGCTTTTGAGGTCTAAACTGAGTATGAACTTGCTTATTTGAGCTTATTAAGTGAGATCAAAGAACATTGCTTATTAAGTAAAACAGAATTAAAGAGAATGATATGAAACAAGCTGATGATTTTATTAAACTTAACGACCTTCCCATTAAGCTTATAAGAGTAAAAAATGCAATTAAAAAGACAATAAGCAAAATTACATTAATAAGCTAAGTTAAGCTAAAAACTAGACTACTCTACTCCTACTCTAGATGATTACAAATGAAGAATTCTAGCATATTTATAGATTTTAGAAGAAGGGGAGGTATGCTCTAGTGTTTGTTGTTGTGAGGGAAGCGTAGTTAAGATTCGCCCCTCCTCTAAATCATCAACCCTTGATCTCTTTCCCCTGGCCTTCATTCCTCTTATCTCAGCCCTTGAATCAAAATACCATCACAAACCGGGTGGGAATTGCCCGACGTGGCTAAGGTGTGATGGATATCATGCTTTCTGCGTGTTGGGGTGAACTTCTAGAAGCCTTTTTGATGTGATGTGTGGGTAAGAATGGGTTTAATCTGGAAATTTACCCTGTATACAAACTTGAGTGAATAATGGCGAGTGAATGGTAATGGGAGAGATGCACAGTAATTGTGTATAGTTTGACTAGGGATAAATTAAGGGTTGACCGGGTTGTATATGTATTGGGCCTTTAACATAGTATAACGAAAGTTACATAACTTTTAGGTTTAAGGACCATTTATGAAAGGGTTAAGAACTAACATTGTTAGTTTCTAAGGACTAACGGTGTAAACCTTTTTAGACATTTAAGGTTAAAAGGGCTAACGAGGTTACGGGCTTTTAAGAATTTAGGTCGGGTTCAAAGATAAATGTGCCTTCGGCTTCGGTCTTTTGCTCTTTTTCATGCTCTTTCCAATCTCGTGCTTGGTTTTGTTGCTTTTAGCTTCGTTTTTGTCCTTTTGTTGATATCCAATACCTGCACAGTAAATAACACAAAAAATCATATTTTTGGCATTTTATGTTCGTTTTTGATCATTTGGGGTTGTTTTATTAGAGTAAGGGTATGTGTAATTATGCACATTTTAACAAAAAATCCCCATTACTAAGGGTTTTGCCGTGTCCTCACGCAATATGATTAATATAAACACTTTAGAAACTAAGTATCTTAATCCCCATGATATTACCTCGAAAAGTAGCTAAGTATTCATCATAAGGGATTAAAGAAACATTAGCTCTAAAAAGCCCTATTTTTTCATTTTCAACATTTTTCCATTTTTATGACTTTTTTTCATAACTTTACATAACAAGTCATTGTCACTTACAGTCATGATTACTAACATACTTCTTAAATACCTAATTGTTATTGTAATTACTTTTCCTCCCTTATTTCTAATTTTTTATCTCAATATTTTATTTTTGTCATATACCCGAAGGCTTCTTTAAGACTTATTTTGATATTTATTAAATCCGAAAATAAAGCAGATACGGTTGAAGATAAAAATTAGCTTCTACCCTTATCCTTTAAGAATACCGAATGAGGTCCCCAGCGAGGTGGACGAAATTTGGTTTTATTATGCTACTTATTTTTTAAACTTGATTTACGTTCATATACCTATGGCTCTTTAACACATAAATCAAGTTGAGATTTAATTTTGCACCATATCCCTAAGGCTCTTTAAGGTACAAAACAAATCATTTATTAAACATTATTCATTCCATCCACGCCATTATTAACTTAGGCTCTTTAAGGCATAAGTAATCTCATGATTAACTCTACTTACACCATATACCCGAAGGCTCTTTAAGGTGTAAGTAAAGCAATTATTCATATGATATATATAGTATGCCAAATTTCGAATCCCAATGTGTACCTATTTTATTGGCATCGTCTTCCAAGTTAGTGGAAAGTCACTAAAGATTAAGTTAAACCGGACAACTTTATTTATTAAACATTATTAATATACAAGTGAGACACTAATGGAAGAAAAAACCACAATTAATACTTATAAGCTCTAAAGAAAACCAACTATTCCACGCTTAATATCATGACTTATACTTGACTCTATCATTTCTCGTTCTTCGTAATTTAAAATCTCTAAGAAAAGTGGGACTGCGATATTTGCTTAGATTAGCGAATTAAGCTTCGACATCTTTTAAAAAGTCACATAGACCTGGCAACAAAATCTTAACATCTAATAAATAGAGGTTCGCATAATGGATAATAAGCATACATAAGACTAGCAACAAACTCGATTTAAATATGTTAAGGAAAAAGCTAAGGTATAAAACCAGTCGGATCAAAATTCATTTCTTGTTCTCACCTTTATTTGTGTCACAACACTTATTTCATGCAAAAAAAAATTAATTTTGCTATTTTCACATAAATCACATATTTTTGGTGGAAAAACGGGTTACGTGAGAACAACGGTCGCAGGTATAATCAAATCGATAGATTCCCCCCATACTAAAACTACACATTGTCCTCAATGTGAGATTGATACCCCCATACTAATTTAAATGCATTATTCTTGGTTTTAAAGGTGTCTCTACGCAACATTAAAAAGCCGTTATTAATTTTGCTAAAGATAAACGTTAGTCGATAAGATTTGGATATTGGGATTCTCCTCTAAATAGAAAGGCTGGGGATATGAAGCTCGTTCTTTTGATTTGTTATTGATTTGTTTTCTCCTTCTTTATTTAGTGTATGAATGGACAAAACCATGAGCACGAGAATCTTCAAAATCCGGGACATCTTGAACAAACATCACAAACCACAAAACACGAAACACGAGAAAGAGGCGAGCCTCATCACAACACATTTATTCATTATTATTTTACTAACTACTACTAGGGCTAAGCATGGGTTGCCACCCGTGAAGCGCTTGTTTTTGTTAACCGAGTCACGAGCCTGACGCGACCTCGAATTCATTGGTCCATTGGGGAAACATGTAGAAGAGCAAATCTCCATCAGACTTTCATTCAAGATGTTTAGATATAAATGGAAGCTTATGAAAGTTCCACTTCGATGAGTTAATCCGGCTTATAAGAATAGAAAATTTAAGCGAGATGCCAGGTAAAAATTGGGTGTCTCTTACCGCAGGAGAGAAGTAAAGAAGAATCCTTAGGGTAGGTGATATCGGGCTGGAAGATTCAGATGAAAAAGGTGAAGGGAAATTAATGGTCTTCATCATCATTGGGAGAAGTATCAATCCACAACCTCCCTCTGGGTCAAAATAATTATCCTCATTACGCTCAAAAATATCGTCCATTACGGATGAAATCAAATCTCCTGAATCGGGTTCAATCTCAAAGTGAAACGAATCATACTCGGGAAGAGAAATATCAGCATGATAAGTGGTACTGCCACTTCTCGTCTCTTCCGTATGATCGCTAAAAATCTCTAATTCGGGTAAAGAATTATTCGTATAAGAGAGAGACGTGTCGGTTTCCTCAAAGAAAGAGTCACTATCCTCAACGGGGATAGAAGATGAGGAGGGAGACTTGAGCACACAATCAGGAATGGGATTGTTATTCAAAGATTCGATCTTAGCAATTAGAAGATTGATATTCAATAATTTCTCACGAAGAATAACGTCCTCAACCTCCTCTAAGCTGACGAGCTCAGAATCGGGAGGTGATGCCTCAACGTAATCGATGTCCTCAAAAGAATCGACATCACTCGAAGTATAATCATCGTTAGAATCGGAGAAAATCTCAAGGTGATCGTTTAAAACGTCAAGAGGAGGAGAATTATTTAACAATTGCTCAACACGACGAATATCTTCTTCTTGATCAAAACCAGCTTTATTAATTCCTGGTGGAATTGGAGCGATAGGAGCGAGTTCACCGGCGAACTCCTCGAGAAGAGAGTCAATCTTAGGAGAATAAACAATTGAAGTATCACGATTAAGCAAAGATTCCCTAAGATCAGACTCGGCATCAAAGTGTTTTTTATCACAAGAAGGCACATCACACATATTGAAAATATCCTCGGACTCACTTGGGATTGGGACAAGGTTCTTAACACTAGACTTTATTACTTCGTCCGATTCTGTTTTTGGAATAGTGTTAAGATGCTCGTCTCCCATACTTAGAGAGTTATCGGGCTCCTCGGTTGATAAGTCGAGTGATTGCTTTAGACGATCTCTCTAGATATAACCTATATTGAATAGTATGCTCATCATCATCATCGTTAATCATAGGAAAATTCCAATATGGAGTAACACTTTGAGCTGCCTGCTCCTCCTGCTCTTTCTGAATTGCCAGATTAGCCGCTTGCTCACGTTCAATACGCTTTTCTTCACGTTGTTTCAAAATAGTTTGTGAATCATTAGAAAGTTGAAATAGCAATTCCGGCAAACTCCATGGTTTAATTTGCTCTTCGTCCCAAACTTGAATTAATTTGAGAATTCTTTCCTTAGCCAACAATACTCTCATACTCATTTCTTCATGAGGAAAAATATTGCTATTCAAAAGGGTTCGATTATCTTATTAGCTTGCATATCTTAGCAACATATTCTTTATTGATTCGAGGAAGTTGATGAGTGACGGAAAATTGCGGGGGTTGATATTGGTCAAAACCGGAATAAATCGGATTATAACAAAAATTAGGATCATAATTTTGGTTCATCGGTTGACATTGAAAAGTCTTATGAAGACCCCCGTAGTTAGCACAATAAGGCTCATCGAAGATTAATTGATCACATTGAAATGTCTCATGAGGGCCTCCACAACGGGTACAACAAAGATATTGTAGAGGAAAACTCGATGAATTTTACGGATAATAATTTTCACTATAGTTTTGATTGTAGCACGGTTCCTGCTCATAGACAAGCGGGAACCGTGGCGAACAATCATAGCCATAGTGAGAATCGTTCCCACATTTATCACACGAGTTTGATTCGTACTGGGGTTGTGGAGGGTGGGTGATATCATTCGGAGGATTAATTGATGAATTTTCAGTTTTGCAAAATCGACAAAATCCTTCACTAAGATAACATCCACACGTCTTACAAGTACACCGTTGACAACGTACACCCCCTACTAACGGTCCTCCACAATGAAAACAACTACGTTGGTTGAGCGAGGATGTTTGGGGTTGTGAAGGTGGGTAGGAAAATTCGGGTGTTTCATCATTTGAAATAGGATCGGGGTTTCTTACAAACTCTTCTCCGTAACTCATATTGGTACATCGCCGACAATTTCCACCGTTAAACAGACCTCCACACCACGAGTATTGTGAATACCAAGGCATGTTAAAGAATTATCGGATATGAAGGTAAAAATAATAAGAATTAAACAAATAAGAGGATAGAGAAGATTATTTATAGATTTTTATAATAATACATAAAAAAAATAATAAAAATAAGAAAGACAAATATTTTTGGTAACCGAAAGTCAAACGTGCATGGCAGCTCTCTAGAAAACGCACAAAGAAGCGGAGGAGCGGGTAAGCGCGAAGCTTTTAAAAACCTTCTTCTTTCGGGTCGAAGTTCGAAGGATCGACAACCCCAAAAAAACATCCCAACCGGCCCCCACCAATATTATTCACACCCCCCCCCCCATCCCCCCCCCCCCCCACCCCCCCCACACCCCCCCCCCCCCCCCCCAAAACTCCACCCTCCTTATACCTCTCTTATAGTTTGTAAACTAAAGATGAGCCGAAACGACAATTAACAAACGGTTATTTTTTTAAAATAAAAGAAAAATAAGAATAAAAGTGTAAAATATTTTTGTATTTTTATGTTTTTATAATAAGAAGAAAATATTCATAATTGAAAGCGATAACTTCACGAGGAAGGGTCTTCAAAACACTAACCTTCGAACGAAACACGATAATCGTAACACACCTCCCCGGTAGCGGCGCCAAAAATTGATTACAAAATACTTATGCCTTTATATCTATATATATATATATATTTATATATATATATATATATATATATATATATATATATATATATATATATATATATATATATATATATATATATGGATAAAGATCAAATAAAAAGACAAATATCCGTGAGAAGGATAAAAAGAAAAAAATTTAAAAAAAGTTCTCGAAAAATTCTGAAAAAATTCCACAAGATCGGGTATGTTGGTGCATAAAAAAGTTGTGAATGAAGTTTTTCTAATTTTGAGTTTATATACGTTTTTTTTAATGCAAAAAAAACGAAATTTTGATGCACAAAAATTTTTTGATGCACAAAATTTTCAACTTGTTTTAGTTTGATGCGCAATAAAATTTTGATGCAAAAAGTCAAAAGAAGTTGGGTATAAAAACGAATTTTTAATGCACAAAAACACGATTTAATGCAATTCTGTGCATCAAAAATTTTTGTGCATTAAAAATTCGTTTTTTGTGCATTAAAAAAACGAATAAAAACTCAAAATTAGAAAAACTTTCTTTACAAAAGTTTTATGCACCAACATACTTGATCTTGTGGAATTTTTTCAGAATTTTTCGAGAACGTTTTTAAAAAAAATATTTAGTGTATCTTTCTCACGTGTATTTGTCTTTTTATTTTAACCTTCCTCATATATATATATATATATATATATATATATTCTAAATACCTAATTATCAATAATAGTATAAGATAAGTATTCCGCGAGGATTCTAGAAGATTACTTTTATCCAAAGTAAAATTCAAAACCTTCCCGAGTCGTATCCTGACGAGGTGCGAATTGAGAATCGGTTAAGTTCGTGATCGCGTGATTTGAATGATTTAAAAAGACTTTGATTTTGGTTTCTATAACTACTAATGAAAATATAAATAACATGTAAAAGTAAGTAAAAACAAGTAAACAATTAAAGTATTTAAAGAAATTAAGCATAAAACGATAACGGGAAATTAAAAACGCGACTTAAAACCTAATATATCAAAATTTAACCCTACAAATGATATTTTTATTTTTATAAATCCTAAATGACTTAAAATAATTTTAGAAAAAAGAATTATATTTTTTTTATTTTAATTTTATTTATTATGAATTAAAAACTAATTTAAACTAAATTAATTATTAAAAATACTAAACTAATTATTAAAAATCTAAAAAAAATAAAGAAAAATGCTTAATAATATGAGGAACCTAGGAAAAATACGAATAGGAAAAGATGCTAGCTGAATAAGCATAAAATAAGCTAAAAAGGGGAATAAGCTAAAACTGAAATTTGACCTTAGGGTTCGAGCCTTGCTCACCTTGGACTTTCCACTTCCCAAGTTTTTATTTTTATTTGCAAAACTTTTTACACAAACTTTTTAGAAAAGCCGAGAATAAGCACTTTTTGTAAAACAACATTTTTTAAAACTCAAAAATAAGCTGGAAATAAGATACTAAAAGTGACAGTTTTGGCTTAAAGCTAAATTACACTAAGCTAAGACTTGCTAAGATTCTAAGGACTCAAAAAGCAACTAAAAGCTAAATGAGCTGAAACTAATCCTAAAAGCTACTCAGATAAGCACTAGGGACACACAATAAGCCAACCAAATAAGCTGAAATAGCACCAATAGGCTCAGCAGTACTAACTTTGAGTTAGTACTGCTAGCTTACAATCTTAAGGCTACAAATGCTTTTCTAATCCCAATTAATACTCAAAATTCTTAATAAGCAGAGCTTAACTAATCCTATATTCCTAATAAGCACCTAGAAGCAAAGATAAGCTCAAAAGATGAGCTGAAAAGCTCATTAAACCTCCAAACAGATTTCACACTTGGACTAACCACTAAAGAACTCTTAGAAACTAAGTTTAGGAAATTTGGTCTAAAATTAAGCTAGATAATCAGTTGTTAATAGTGACAGCTGAGTCAAATTGTTTTTGGTTTTTTTTAGTTTTTAAGGAATGAACTGGATTGTGCAGCCTTAAATTCAGCTAAGTAAATGAAAGCTATACTCCAAAATAAGCTAAAAGAGATTGAGCTTATGCCACAATAAGCTTATGCTATTATATTCAAACCTTAAAAACAATTATTAACTAACCTAAATTTAAAAGGACCTTAGATCTTTTAAGAAATTGAAACAAACACTTTGACAGATTGACTTAAAACAAATGCATACTTAACCAACTCTTTTCAACTGCATTATTAGACTAGAGCAAGCATGAAAACAACTCAGAATTGCTACTAACCAATACCTACTCTAATAAGCTGCTATAATGACTATTCCACTAAAAGTTTTTTTACAAATAAGCTCAAACTCTTTAAAATAGGGCTAAAAACTTGAAGAAATTATTTAAAACTACTGACTAGACTAAGATTAATCTAAACCAAATTGGCTTAATAGTCAAAAAACAACGCTTTTTGCAGGCCTTAGCTTTTGGTAAGTCTGCTAAACCAAACACCCCTTTATATTTTCTAAAAGCTTTTTAAAACTGATTTAAACCATAAAACTTATGAAATTTTGAAAACAACTTACTTATTATTACTAATAGAAGAATTAAAAGCAATTTAGATAAGAAAAAGCACTCATCGAATGAGCTTATGCTTATTGGATTTTTTTAACAGTTTTTAGAGATAAAGCACTAATTGCTTCTAAATTATGAAATAAACACTTAAACTGATATATTTAGTAATAATAAGACAAATAAGCAACAATTAAGCAGGAATAAGCACAAATAAGCATGAAATAAGCAAAACAGATTTAAGCTTTAACAAGAAAGAAATATGAAAGTACCTTTGATCCCAGCCAAACAGGAATCAAAAATTTCTCAAATGAGCTAGTCTACAAGCTCTAGCTTATCAGAGATAAGCTAGTATTGTCCATAAGCCCATCCCAATCTAGCTTATCATCCATATAAGAAGCTGAGGTAATTTAGAGGAATTTAAGTGAATGACTAAGCTCAGTTTAGCTTTTGAGGTCTAAACTGAGTATGAACTTGCTTATTTGAGCTTATTAAGTGAGATCAAAGAACATTGCTTATTAAGTAAAACAGAATTAAAGAGAATGATATGAAACAAGCTGATGATTTTATTAAAACTTAAACGATTACAAGCTTTTAAGAGTAAAAATGCATTAAAAAGAACAATAAGCTAAAAATTACATTAATAAGCTAAATTAAGCTAAAACTAGACTACTCTACTCCTATTCTAGATAATTACAAATGAAGAATTCTCGCCTATTTATAGATTTTAGAAGAAGGGGAACGTCTGCTCTTATGTTGTATGAGGAGAGAATTAAGATGCCCTCCTCCTAAATCCTCAGCCCTTGATCTCTTTCTTGGCCTCCAATCCTCTTATCTCAACCCTTGAATCAGAAACCCATCACACGGATTGCCAACGTGGCAAGGTGTGATGGATATCATGCTTTCTGCGTGTTGGGGTGAACTTCTAGAAGCCTTTTTGATATGATGTGTGGGTAAGAATGAGGTTTAATCTGGAAATTTACCTTGTACACAAACTTGAGTGAAAAATGGCGGGTGAATGGTAATAGGAGAGATGCACAGTAATTATGTATAGTTTGATTGGGGATAAATTGAGGGTTGACCGGGTTGTATATGTATTGGGCCTTTAACATAGTATAACGAGAGTTACATAACTTTTAGGTTTAAGGACCATATATGAAAGGGTTAAGGACTAACATTGTTAGTTCCTAAGGACTAACATTGTTAGTTCCTAAGGACTAACGGTGTAAACTTTTTTAGACATTTAAGGTTAAAAGGGCTAACGGGGTTACGGGCTTTTAAGAATTTAGGCCGGGTTCAAAGATAAATGTGCCTTCGGTTTCGGTCTTTTGCTCTTTTTCACGCTCTTTTTGTTGTTTTTAGCTTCGTTTTTGTCCTTTTGTTGATATCCGATACCTGCACAGTAAATAACACAAAACAAGCATATTTTTGGCATTTTATGTTCGTTTTTGATCATTTGGGGTTGTTTTATTAGGTAAAAGGTATGTGTAATTACGCACATACCACTTCTACTTGAATTAGATGCATATCTATCCATTTAGATGCATCTCAATTAGTTTCAAAAATTATTTTGAAGTAAAAACGAAACAAAGTATAACAACAAATTTGACCCCACGGGACAAAAATTACATAGAATTTGCCTAACTTGATTAAATGCATATTATATATATACACGCATCTAGTTTTCAAACATACACACTATATTAATTTTGAAAAATATTCTCTATATTAATTCGAGACTTTTATTCATCTTACATTAATCTACGATTGCTACTAAAACTTTACTAATTTGTTTTACTACTTTAGTTCATGCTCGTTTATATAACACCTACTTTTCACCGCTTTTGTTCGTTTATATAACATCTTCATCCCGCTCCCAATCCCGCACCCAATACCAATTCGTTTTTCGATCCAAATTCATCATCCGGAACTGTGATGATGTTATTGTCATCTCGGGTGATAATGATGATGAAGACATGCTAACGCCGATTGTTGAGAACTTCATAATCAAGTTTTGGTAGTTGGACGAAAAAGGGTTTAGAGTCTAATTGATAAAGGTGAAAGTGATTCATATTGGAACTTATGTTTATAAAAAAAACATATGAAATAATCATGCAACTATAAAAACTTGTCGCTATAAAGTCATGTTGTTGTGCACGAGTACTTGTCTAGTAAAAGTATAAATCACCCAACGATGTATTTTTATAAGATGGTCATATCACATCTCAAGCGATATATAGTGTTTCTTAATTTTTATAGGTGCTTAAACTTACTCGATATTTTATCATAACTTTAAGTCGATGTTATTATACTAGGTTTTACTAATTCATGTAATCATAATTTTTTAGTTTCATTTTATTTTATGCTGCCTTGTCTGCGACGAAAGCTGTTGAAGAAAGATGCAACACCTAAAAATGAAGCTCTCTAACAAACACATAGTTTGAGAATATTGTTATAAATACTGATTAATGGATAATGGGGTATTTGCTTTGTTTATTTGTTATACGTGTTTGAAATCGTGAAAAACACATCCTTGTAACATTATAAATAAAACAACTCTATGCGTGGTTTAAACTCAGTTTGAATATAACTGTTGCAAGTTGCAACAAACAATCTCATTTTTGTTTTAAAATTAAAAAATATAAAAGTTTTATTATCTTTTCTTTTCTTTGCTAACTATAAATACTTAGACAAAAAGAAATAAGAAATGAAGTTTGAAAATATCAAAAGAACAAGAGAAATTGAAATTATAGGAGGCCATGGTTAGTATACTTATCCCACATCGCTTGAAAAGGAAAACTTTCAAGAGAAAAAACTATATATAAGCAAAGCCCCCGCCCTATTTTCAAACATAGTTAAGCTTTAGATGTTATTAAACATTGATATTGTGTTTTTAAACAATATTTGTTGAGCTTATAAGTTATATATATTAACTTTAGTTTGAGCATTAGAACAATTCTTATAATTGTAAATGTAAATGAGTTTTCTAGCTCGAGCTTGAGTTAATAAGTGAGCCTATCAAGCTACATCTTTTATACGAGTACAAAAAAGTAAAATATCTTAAACGAGCTTCGAGCTCGAGCTCAAACAACAAAATATATTCGAGCTCGAGCTTGAGCCAATTTATAAAAGTTTATTCGAGCTCGAGTCGAGCTCGAGCCGAGTAATTAATAAACGAGCCTAGCTCGTTTAGGCCAAAAACTCGACTCGACTCGGATCGTTTACACCCCTACCCAGGCTACAATACTTAAACCATGAGTGGGACCTAACTTGTTAATTGTGTCGAGTCTAGTTTTCGTCAAGTACCATGAAATTTATCATCTTTCTATTCTCATGTTTAGATGATTGGCTCGTTCCTAACGAGAAGACTGGCTTGCAACCAAGAAGTAATGAACACACTTTTGGGGGATAAGACTACCTGAATCCGTTTAAAAGGTTAAATAGTTTGTCTACTTTTTATTTTATTCATACGTGTCATACTTCATAAGTTTTTCTGAGTTTTGAGAATAGTTAAAAGTGTGATGTTTTTATATTCTCGGTGTTGTGTTTTTTTATGCATTTGTCATTTTTGAATTGTCAGTATTCTCGTACTAGACGTCAAGGATGCCGGTGGGACGTCTTAAATAGAAGTTGGGACTACTGTCGATATACTTTTGGGACGAGATAGAGGATGTAAATGGGTCATGTTTAAATGTTTTTTTTTCTTTGCAAACTGATGTTGGAGGCCGTAAACAGCATTTTAAAAAGCTGCTATTTATATTTGGTTTTTGTTTAAATATCTAGGAGGTGGTCTCTTTGTAGAGATAACTTATAATTAGGGGTGTTATCCCACTATATAATCCAAACACAACTTATTAATAAGCACCAATAAGCAAGAAATAAGAAGAAATCTTAGAGAGAGAAACAACTAGATTAGAGAGAATGGTGAGTTACAAGTGAATGAGATAGAAAATGTAACCTACATCCTCTCCATGTGTGGAGAGGGTTCTTTTATACCCTTAGCCATTTACTTGGCACATGGGCTTTTCTACTTGG
>BQNB010141330.1:0-17285 GCA_026074375.1 Tanacetum coccineum
ACTCTACACGTACGATCGGGTCAAAAATTACTTCTTATTCTTACCAACGGAAAACCTACATTCGTGTCTTAACACTTATTAATTTTTTTATATTTTTTATATATATATATATATTTTATATTAATTAATATTTTTAAATTTTTTTAAAAATTTTAAATTTTTGCTATTTTGTGGGAAAACGAGTACGTGAGAACAAAACAATAAGCAGGTAACATCAAATCGATAGATTCCCTCCCCAAACTAAAACGAAACATTGTCCTCAATGTTTAAGGCCGGGTCTCTACGAAAATCTAAGCCATTTATGAATTATGCAAAGATAAACGTGAATCGATAAGATGAAAGGATATTGGATCTCCCCAAACTAATTAAGCCCCATACCCCTTTTCACTTAACTATCGTTAGTCCTCCAAGGACTAACTGTGCAACAAAGGCATATAACCTCAGGGGCCAAACTTGCCATTTTTGCAAAGCCTTTACCCTGCACCCTTTTCATGACAAATTTCCCGCCAAACACCATTAATAATGTTTCCTTGTCACTCTCAACCTCAAACCTTGCAACCTCAGACAAAAACATCACCCTCTACCTTTACCCCACTCACAAAACACTAATTGCCATGTTGACAATCCCTCAACATCTTATTAGACAACATAAATTAAGGGTTATGATCATAAGACTTGGGCATAAAGAAAAATGAAAGGCTGAGATTGGGTTTTTGATCTCTCTCACACAACAAACGCACAAGCTTGAAGCACTCAGTAAAGAAGCACACATGTGAAGCTTAAGACCTTAGGTTTTTAGTATAAATAGGCATAGTGTAGCTTATTTGTATTTTTGTCGAATTTTATTTAAGCTAGTCTTTTTAACAAATTTGTACATCTTTTAATACTGTCATTTTAATTACTTGTCATTTAATTTTCTTGTCATTTAAACACTTGCATTGTATTTTTTTAAGATTAATGAAATTTTAAGCTTACCATTAATTATTGTCATTTACCTTAAATTGTCTTTTAAATACTCTTTATAAGCCTTTGTATAAGCTTTTGAGTCATTCAAAACTTATTTGAAGGTTTGTTTTACTTTTCTGTCTAAAAATAAAAAAAATCACAAAAGCAAAAATCTGTCAAGCAATCAATGGAGCATGGTAAATCTTGGATGGCCATGGTTTAAAGCTTCATGGGAAGCACATAGGTTGGTTTAGACTGATTTGGGTCTTTAAATCATTGCCAAAAGCATGGACCCTTGTGAGTTTTCAATTTTCTCATTTTTTGCATTTTACTATTCAATTACTTATTTACTGTTACTTTCAGCTTATTTGTGCTTATTTTAGTTGTTTTATGTTTATTTGTCCTTATTTGTTGCTCATATGTCATTTATTTAAGTTTTTATATTAAACTGTCCTTTATGTGCTTTTACTTGCTTATTGCTTGTTTACTTAATTGAGTGCTTATTGTGTGTTGGATTTTGCTTATCTCTGCTTAACATAGCTTGGTTAATATTTGTTTTCCAAATACTTTGCTTAATTCTTCAAAAATTCAGCTTAGAATTTGATTTTAAAACTTAAAGGGGTGTTTGGCATAAGGTGCCAAAGTGGGTCAAAACTGGTTTAAAAAACTTGTGGGTCACATGGCAATCTTTTTCAAGCTTTCTTGAGTCACTTTCAATCTGTTTTCAAAGGTTTAAGGTTTGAATGTTTGTTTTTGAGCATTTTCTAAAAGCTTTTTAAAACTGTTATGACAGAACAGTTGCATATAGCTTATTTGATTTTGTTTTCAAAACCAGTTTATAAGTGTTGTTTTTGTGTTCTTTTAAGTGTCTTAATGTAGTAGCATAGAGTCCTTTTGGTTTACTTTGGTGTTAGTCAAATCTGTCAAGCATATATTTTTTGTTCTAAAGGTCCAATTTTCATTTTTAAATTTAAGTTAGCAAAAATGGTTTTTAGCTTTTGAAATTTTGAGCATAAGAGTCAAACTCCATCTGTTTTAACTTGTTTTGCATTTTGGATTTTATTTTCTTGATTATTTTTAAGCCTGCTATAGCCTAGTTGTCTTTTTAGAAAAAACCAAAAAGTGGTAAACCTTTGTAAACAGCCTTTTTCCTTCTCCTTTTTAGTAGCTTAATTTAATTTCAAGTCATTTTTACTTTGCAGTTTTAGATAGCCCATAAGCTAGGATTTAAGCTCTTATAAGTTATATAGCCATAAGCTTCTTTATTGGGGCTTAAAAATAAGCCCAAAAGTGGTCCCTAAGGCTGTTTGCCTGCCAGCTTTTGCCATTTTTGCTTATTTGCATTTTGTGCTTTTCTGCTTATTTACCCTGGCTTATTTTAGTTTAAACTTGCTTATTAGGTGTTAGTGTAGGTCTGTCTTTACTTAGTTTGCTTTTTCAATTGCTTAATTGTCCAAAAAATTGCTTAACAGTTTAGCATATTTGACTTAGTGTAAAATAGCCCTTTCTGTCACTTTTAGGTTGCTTATTTCAGGTTATTTTTTAGTTTTATAAAAAGTTTATTTTTTAAATTTACTTATTTTTATCTGTTTTTCAATTTTGCAAAAAGAAAATTTTAAAAAAAAGTTTTTCTAAAAAGGGAGGCCAAGGATTCGACCTCTAGACCTCCCCCTTTGCACACACACGTCCCACACCCAACACACACTAACCAACTGCCCTTGGGTCTTTTTCAGTTTATATCTTGCACCATTTTAGTTTTATACTCATTTAAGCCTTTTAGCCTTTCAGCCAAGTTTTGCTTATTTCTGCTTATTTTAATAAGCCATTTTCAGCCGTTTTATTTTTCTTAAATCAAGCACTCTTTAAACTACTTTCTGTAAATTTTTCAGATTTTTCTCATTAAATTTAGTATTTTTTTTTATCAAATTTTCTTTTTAAAACAGTTTTTAAATCATAAAAAATTATTAAAAAGTCAAAAAAATATAATTCTTTTTTTCAAAATTTTCTTTTATCATTTAGCACCTAGGAAAATTAAATTTGCTTTCGTACGGTTAAAATTTTACATTTTGGTTTTTTAAAGAACGGGTTTTCGATCCCGTTCTCGTTTTTAGGTTTAAATCATTCCTAGCCTTCGTTTTTTAGGTTTTCCTTAATCGTTTTTTCATTTTAATCGTAGATTTAGAATCCTAATCTAAAAATCTTTATCCAATTCAAAACACGCGATCACGAACGTTATTACGATTTTTGATTCACGCCTCGTTGGGAGAACGACTCAGGTAGATTTTTGAGGGATTTTGTTTTCGATAGAAACGAATCTTTTAAAAGCTTCTCAGAATACTTTAGCCTTATTATTTATATATTTATTATATATTTATATAATTAAATGGTTGAATTAACTACAATCATTTTGGCGCCGCTGTCGGGGAGGCGTGTGTGATTCTTGTTTTAACGCTTGAAGATTAGTTTTTGGATTTGTGAATATTTTCTTAAAAACCCAAAAATATTTTATTTCCAATGGAATACTTTAGCCTTATTATTTATATATTTATTATATATTTATATAATTAAAGGGTTGAATTTAACTACGATCATTTTGGCGCCGTTGCCGGGGAGGTGTGAACGATTATCGTGAACGTTTGAAGATTAGTGTTTGGATTTGTGAATATTTTTATTAAAAAAAACCAAAAATATTTTATTTTTCAAAATTTTGTGAATATCAAGTAATCAACAATACCTAATAAGTTTCCAAACAAAAGATTTAAAACTTGCCTTTGTGTCACTTGTGAAAAACGGCTCACCTTTAAGAGATTAACAAACTATAAGAGGGGTATAAGGAGGGTTGTTCCGAGGAACTACGACCCGAAAGGAGAAGGTTTTTAATAGCTTCGCGCTTTCCCGCTCCTCCGCTCCTTTGTGCGTTTTTCTTTTAGAGAGCTACCGTGAAGCAAGTTGATTATTGGTTTAAGTTATTCAATCTCATTTTGTCCTTTAATAAAATATGTTGTTTAAAAAAAACTCGAAAAACCAAAAATAATCTCCTTTAACCTCTTTGCCATTTAATTCTTCTTCTTATCCCTCTTTACCATTTAATTCTTATGGCGTCACTCAAACAAAGCGAGTGTATGGGGTGTGGACAACCGTGTGTTGGCTTCTATTGTTATCTTTGTACGTGCGAGCAGTGTGGTTTCAGTCTTAGTAATGGAACTTGTATAAACTGCACTTATAGAGACGGAAAACCAATCACTTGTTGCGAGTGTGAAAGCTCGTTAAATGGTGGATTTTGTTTGTTTTGCAATTCGAGAGCTGGAAATTCATCCGCTTATGATCCAAATCCGAATTCGTACAACGATTCTCCGAACTTTTTCGATTACACTCCACAGCCCCAGTACGATACATATTTTTGTGAGTTATGTGGGAACGATGCTCATTATGGTTACGATTGTCCACTTCAAGTTTCGTTTGTCTACAATCAAGACCCGTGTTTCAATTAAAACTTTGATAATAATTTTCCACAAACTTCACTAAGTTTTCCACAACAATTTCCTTGTTGTGAAAACTGCAGGGGTCCTCATGAGAATTTCCAGTGTCAACCGATGAACCAAAATTTCTACGAACCTAATCTTTGTTATAATCTTCAATCCGGAACCATGCAACAATCAAACCATTGATGAGCTCCTACAAACTTTTCCAAGTTTTGATCCGACATGCTATTCTGAAAAAGGAAATTCATTACCTTATGTTTCAAAACCTAATTTCGTTGATGATTCTCCTAACGTTTTCAACCCACCTCCACAACATTGTCCACCGCAAGTTCCGTTTATCCCTAATCCGGACCCGTGTTTCAATCAAAACTTTGATTATTTTCCACAAACTTCACCTAATTTTCAACAATATATTTGTTGTACCCGCTGTAGGGGCCCGCATGAGACTTTTCAATGTGATCAATTGATCTTCGATGAGCCTTATTGTGAAAACTACGGGGGTCCTCATATGACTTTTCAATGTCAACCGATGAATTATTACGAACCTAATCCGTGTTATGATTCTAATTATTCCGGTTTTGACCAAATTAAACCCCCGCAGTTTCCCGTCATTCATCAACCTCCTCAAGAGATGAGTATCCAAGATATGGAGGATCTGAAGCAGCAGTATTTAGATGAAATGAAAACTTTAATTAATGAAAAGGATTATCGTAATGAGCTTAAGGAAAATTTTAATGAAATGAGTATTGAAATTAATAAAAAGAAAAAGCTTCAGCAACTAGAGCAGGTAGCTAATCTTAGTACTTATCCTGCGTGACATTTCAACTCTTTTTGCTACGACGATGATGATGACGAG
The DNA here is from genome assembly GCA_026074375.1 of Tanacetum coccineum. Lineage (NCBI taxonomy): Eukaryota > Viridiplantae > Streptophyta > Magnoliopsida > Asterales > Asteraceae > Tanacetum > Tanacetum coccineum. The sequence continues at coordinate 5,284 of BQNB010141330.1, forward strand.
GAGTATACTATTGCAATCATACCCGAGAAGCCCGTTGACTCTCTCATAATGGAGGATGAGCATCTTGACACTATTTCAGAAACGGAATCGAACGAATTCATAAAGTCTAGTGTTGAGAACCTTGTCCAAAACCCAAGTGAGTCTGAGAATTTCTCCAATATCAAAAGTGAGTGTGATTTGCCCGATTGTGATGATTCTCAAACGACAAATTTTTCAACGTTTTCCAATCCTCTCTTCGACGATTCTACCTCTAGTGATGACGAGTCAAGTCATGAGGAGGTTATACACGAAATGAGTTTTAAAACTTATTCGAACCCTCTTTTTGATCTTGACGAGGAAATCATTTCTAGTGAGTTTAATCCGATTCATAATGAAGACCTCGATTCTACGCCAAAAGATGTTCGTTTTGATGTCGAGTCTTATCTTCTTGAATCATTAGTCAATCATGATACCTTGATGGCTTCCCCTCCCAAGATTGATTTTCTTCTCGATGAGTTCGTCGGTGAACTCACTCATCTCCAATCAATTCCACCGGGAATTGATAATATCAACCTTGATTCGGAGGGTGATATTTTGTTTTTGGAGAGTTTGCTTTACGATAACTCTTCTCCCAGACCACCGGAAGCTTTTCAAGACAATTCTAATACTATCATCGAGTCTCTTCCCATATTTCCTATCCCCGTTGAGGATAGTGACTATTTTAGGGAAGAGATCGATATATGTTTCGGTCCGGATGACTCAATTCCATCGGGTATTGAGAGGGATGATTTCGACTCAGAAGGTGACGATAATTCTACTTCCCTTCCTGAGTTTGAATCATTTCATGTTGATCATCCCGATTCGGGAGATTCAACCATTAATGTGGTGGAAGACATCCCCGTGGATGTGCCTAATATTTTGCCCACCCATCCCACCTTCATATGAATTTCGACTTCATTCCTTCTAATGATCTCAGATCCGATCATGATGTTTCTTCTCCTTCCGGAGATAGAAACAAGATTTACGATCTGGGGAAATGTATTGAAGTCGAATCCATGAGATTTCTTTCTCCTCTTCCCCCCGTGATTGATATTTTACTTCCATTTTCATCCGAAAATGAAGACAAAGTTTTCAATCACGGTGTTCTTGCTTATAAGTAGAAATCTCCTCATTCTTCATCACATCGGGGCTTGAAAGCTTTCCAGCTTTCTCCTAAAAGCCCGATGTTGATTCATAGGGACAACACTCCTAATTTGGGTGTTGGTCATCCCTATTTTTATCCCCCTTGACAAGCTCAAGTATGGGGGGATCGGGTCAAGTTAAGTGACCTAAAACAAGCGCTACGTGGGTGGCAACCCATGCTTATCCTAATATTATCGTAAGTAGTATGCTAGTTATGTAGTAATGAATAAGTGTTTTGTTGTTGTGAGGAGGATCGCCTCTTCCGTTCTCGTGTTTTCGTGTTTTGTGATATATGTCCAGGATTACCTGGTTTTTGAAGCCTCTCGTGCTCGTGGTTTTTGTCCTTCGTTCACAAGAGCTTCTCATCCTCAGCTTCATTTTGGGAATCTAATATCCAAATCTTATCGACTAACGTTTATCTTTAAGCATACTTAATAAACGGCTTAGGATGTGCGTAGAGACCCTTCTTAAAACATTGAGGACAATGTCTAGTTCTAGTATAGGGGGATCTATCGATTTGATTGTGCATGCAGTCGTTGTTTTCACGTAATCTCGTTTTTACCACCAAAAATTTGATAAAATGAAAAAAAAATGAAAAAATTTAAAAAATATCAAAAACAAAATAAGTGTTTTGTCATAATTTTGACTTTCCTGCTGGGTAGAATAAGAATAAATTTTAACTCGATCGAGCGTGTTGAGCTCTAGCTTGTTCCTTAACTTTTAGACTAAGCATTCGCGGAAATTTGCAAAGAACGAGAAATGATAGAGTTAAGTACGAGTTGGATGCTAAACAAGGATTAGTTGGAAATCTTAAGAGCTCATAAGTGTAGTTTGTGGCTTTTCTCTCCCATAAGCTTCTAACCGGACTAATAATACGTGCTAATTTTGAAAATTAAACTTAAGTATAGTCGATATCAGTAATTTTAGTTTAAATTTATACTTAAATTTTCTAAAACGAAATTATCTCTATATCGTGGTATTAAAAAAAATAATGATGAAAAAAAAATGTGGTAATAATAATAATAAACTGTTGGCTGATAAAAGTTTGTTGCATCTTGCCGGCTCACAACCGATGTTACTGCCTTCTAAATAAAGCCCATAGTGAGAATAATAATCCGAGACTGATAAAAGTTTGCCGCATCTTGCCGGCTCACAACCGATGTTGCAGCCTTCTAAAAGGTCGAGGATTTCATTAGTTTAATGGATGTGTAATTATGTTAAGTGCAATAAATGTGATTTAATAAATATAGGGAAAATCTCTTTTTCTTAAATTTAAATATGCTTTTGAACTAAGACTATTTCGTTTTAAGTTGTGATTTTATGTATAAACGGGAAACCTAAGAGTCTTTGAAACCGAAGGTCCGTGAGTCTCGATACTAGTCTCTGTGGGGTGTCAAAAGCCTGGTCACTTAGCCGTAAGGTTGGGATGTGCCGAGACGAAAGTCGCTACATGAGATGATCTCGCCTTCAAACTCATTATTCTCGGGTGGAACGTGAAGCATAGAAATTTTGCAAAACGTTGATCCATGGTTGAAATTCGAAATGGCACATTCACCTAAGATATAATAATTGTCGGGAGTGAAAAGTTTCACAAGTTACAAATATGAGTAGTGTTAGCATCTTTACTTGTATTTAGCGGTGATTTCGTTTTAAGCTTGGTTTGGGACAAGTGAAAAGTCAGAAATGATGAATTTATCCTTTTTGGGGGCATTTTAAGATTGAAATGCGTCTTATTCCGTGACCCTAAAAGTTATAAAAATAACAAAAGTCAAATTTGTCAGTTAGTTGCTTTAAAAAGAAAAGTACAAAAAATGAGAAAAAGAAAAAATACAAAAATATGTGTAGGAATAAGTGTATATTTAAAAATGGTCAAAACGGGGCTTTTCAAAGCTATTGATTCTTTATTTCCCCTTGATGAACACTTAGCTACTTTTCGAGGTAATTAGTCGAGGGGGATTGAGATTCTTAATTTTCTTAAGTGTTTACTTATAGCGTTGCGTGAGGACACGACAATAGTTTAGTATGAGGGATTTTGGTATGTGCTTAATTACACATACCATTTTCCATTAAAACCGGACTTAAACGACAAAAAGCGTACCAAAAATACATTGTATTTGTATGTTGTCATTTATATTGTGTAGGATTGAGTGCTTTTTGTGTGTTGGATTTTGCTTATCTCTGCTTAACTTAGCTTGGTTAATATCTGTTTTCCAAATACTTTGCTTCATTCTTCAAAAATTCAGCTTAGAATTTGATTTTAAAACTTAAAGGGGTGTTTGGCATAAGGTGCCAAAGTGGGTCAAAACTAGTTTAAAAAACATGTGGGCCACTTGGCAATCTTTTTCAAGCTTTCTTGAGTCACTTTCAATCTATTTTCAAAGGTTTAAGGTTTGAATGTTTGTTTTTGAGCATTTTCTAAAAGCTTTTTAAAACTGTTGTGACAGAACAGTTGCATATAGCTTATTTGATTTTGTTTTCAAAAACCTGTTTATAAGTATTGTTTTTGTGTTCTTTTAAGTGTATTAATGCAGTAGCATAGAGTCCTTTTGGTTTACTTTGGTGTTAGTCAAATCTGTCAAGCATATATTTTTTGTTCTAAAGGTCCAATTTTCATTTTCAAATTTAAGTTAGCAAAAATGGTTTTTAGCTTTTGAAATTTTGAGCATAAGAGTCAAACTCCATCTGTTTTAACTTTTTTTGCATTTTGGATTTTATTTTCTAGCTTATTTTTAAGCATGCTAGAGCCTAGTTGTCTTTTTTAGAAAAAACTTTGTAAACAACCTTTTTCCTTCACCTTTTTAGTAGCTTAATTTTATTTCAAACCATTTTTACTTTGCAGTTTTAGATAGCCCATAAGCTAGGCTTTAAGCTCATATAAGTTATATAGCCATAAGGTTCCTTATTGGGGCTTAAAAATAAGCCCAAAAGTGGTCCCTAAGGGTGTTTGCCTGCGAGCTTTTGCCATTTTTGCTTTTTTGCATTTTGTGCTTTTCTGCTTATTTACCATGGCTTATTTTAGTTTAAACTTGCATATTAGGTGTTAGTGAAGGTCTGTCTTTACTTAGTTTGCTTTTTCAATTGCTTAATTGTCCAAAAAATTGCTTAACAGTTTAGCATATTTGACTTAGTGTAAAATAGCTCTTTATGTCACTTTTAGGTTGCTTATTTTAGCTTATTTTTCAGTTTTATACAAAGTCCATTTTTTAAATTTACTTATTTTTATCTGTTTTACCATTTTGCAAAAAGAAAATTTTAAAAAAAAGTTTTTCTAAAAAGGGAGGCCAAAGATTCGACCCCTAGACCTCCCCCTTTGCACACACACGTCCCACACCCAACACACACTAACCAACTGCCCTTGGGTCTTTTTCAGTTTATATCTTGCACCATTATAGTTTTATACTCATTTAAGCCTTTTAGCCTTTCAGCCAAGTTTTGCTTATTTCTGCTTATTTTAATAAGCCATTTTCAGCCGTTTTATTTTTCTTAAATCAAGCACTCTTTAAACTACTTTCTGTAAATTTTTTAGATTTTTCTCATTAAATTTAGTATTTTTTTATCAAATTTTCTTTTAAAAACAGTTTTTAAATCATAAAAAATTATTAAAAAGTCAAAAAAATATAATTCTTTTTTTCAAAATTTTCTTTTATCATTTAGCACCTAGGAAAATTAAATTTGCTTTCGTAGGGTTAAAAATTTACATTTTGGTTTTTTAAAGAACCGGTTTTCGATCCCGTTCTCATTTTTAGGTTTAAATCATTCCTAGCCTTCGTTTTTTTCACGATTTTCGATTCACGCCTCATTGGGAGAACGACCCGGGTAGGTTTTTGAGGGATTTTGTTTTGGATAGAATCACAAGTTATAAATATGAGTAGTGTTAGCATCTTAACTTATATTTAACGGTGATTTCGTTTTAAGCTTGGTTTGGAATAAGTGAAAAGTCGGGAACGATGAATTTATCCTTTTTGGGGCATTTTACGATTGAAATGCGTTTTGTTCTATGACCCTAAAAGTTATAAAATAACGAAAGTCAAGTAAGTTAGTTAGTTGCTTAAAAAGAAAAATACAAAAAAATAAGAAAATAGGAAAAATATAAAAATATTAGTGGTAGTAAGTGTAAATATTTAAAAATGGTCAAAACAGGGCTTTTCAAAGCTAATGATTCTTTAATTCCTATTGATGAACACTTAGCTACTTTTCGAGGTAATTAGTCAAGGGGGATCGAGATTCTTGATTTTCTTAAGTGTTTACTTCATAACATTGCGTGAGGACACGACAATACATTAGTATTGGGGATTTTGGTATGTGCTTAATTACACATACCATTTTCCATTAAAACCGGACTTAAATGACCAAAAACGTATCAAAAATACATTGTATTTGTATGTTTTCACTTATATTGTGCAGGAAACGGATATCCGACAAAAAGAGAAAAAAAAATCAAGCCAAAACGGACAAAATCGAGCAAGAAACGAAAAGAGAAGAAAAAGTCAAAGTCAACCCCGAAAAGTCAAAGTCAAATACAAAGCCAAAATCAAAGAATACTTAATGGGCCCACCCGCACCCAACTAACGGGCTGGGTCAGCCCATTAGTATATATTTTGAAGACAAAATGGTTATAAAACCATTTTTGGGCCCAAACATAACCAAGCCCAACAGCCCTTAGTCCACCTATCTAAAACAGCCTGACTTAACGACTGTTAACACCACAAGGACTGTGGTTGTAACACCACTATACATCTTCAGGGGGGCAAGCTTGCCAAATCCCAAAACCTATCCTAGTTATACACCCTAAAAGAAAAGAAAAAATCTAGCCAAAATCAAACTTGCAACTGTCTATCTTCTTCCCCACCTACGTGCTACTGTAGCACTTCTTCCAAAATCCTCACCTCACTCCAAAACATCACCCTCACCAGCTCACCCCACTCTAAAACCCCAAGTGCCATGTTGGCAATCCCCTCTCATCCTATTGGTTTAAGGGTTTTGACATGAAAATGTAGGGCTGTGATCACTTGGATTGGAGAACAAGTATTTTGAACGGTTAAGATGATGGCTTTGAAGACTCTCAGCAAACTAGCACAAGTAGCACACAAAGAAAGAAGAAATTCATCTATAAATAGTTAGTTCACAGTTTGTAAAGTGAGGAGGGGAAAATTTTAAATTTATGCTCAATTTACTTTTGATATGTCTTTTTAAAATTTGTGTCTTTAATTTTCAAGCATTGTACTTTTTAAGTTAAGTTAATGAAAGTTTGAGTTTGTTTCTTTAAATTATGTTTTCGTAAGTTCATATGCCATTGTTGTCTCAAAGTGTTATAAGTTCTTAAAAAGCTCTTGTTAACTCTATTAAAAGCTGTTTTCTTAGACTTTACAAACTCCATTCATACTTTGTAAGGTTTAAGTCCTTTTCACCAAAAATTTACCAAAATTTTTTTATTATTCAAGATCACTGAGCTTGGTGTTAATGCCCAGGCATGGTTTAGTTCTTCGTAGGAAGCTATTAGGGGATTTTCAAAGGTGTTTTGGTTGTTTAATTTCTTGACAAAACCTTGGACCTTCTTGTAAGTTACATTTTCATTTAAAGTTCCATATTTATGCATATGCTTAAAACGCTTAATCTTGATTCTTTGTCGTTAAGTATAGCTTGTTTGATCTTTATTAGTTTATTGAACTTTGTTTGTATGAGCCTCTTAATCTGTTTTAGCAAAATTTGAGTTAGATTTTTAATAGGGGTGTTTGGTATAAGGATGCATTTGTAGGTGCAAATCATATTTTTATTGCATTTGTGGTCTAAAAACAAGATTAGATTTTCTTAAAAGCAATTTTAGGGAATTTATTGTATTTCAAGTTAAAAATCAGGTTTAGGTTAATTTGTAAGTTTTCTATATCCAAATGTTCATTATTGTGAAGAATTTATCGTTTTTGTATGCATTTCTTTGATTTTCAAGTTTATAGTGTTAGAGTTGTGTTTTAGTGTCTTAAATATGTCACATTTTGAGTTAAAAACCTGGTCATACAAGTTTTAACACTGTTTCATTGTTTAAAACTGTTATGGGTCAAAACAGTGTTCTTTTTCAGTTATGGGTCATTTTCTAGTAAAGTTCAATCTTATTTTTAAATAAGTTTTAGTTTGTTTCAAGCCGTAAAATTTGTTGCTTAAGCTCTTTGGAAGCTAATTTTCATCTGTTTAAAGTTTTCATTGTCTAAAAAGCTTATATGATGGGTTGCAAAAGCCGTTTTTGGTCCTAAGGCCAAAAAGCATTATATGGACAGTTTTATACTTTGCTTGAGTTCTTGCATTCAATTTGTTTGTATACTTGATTTTATGGCTTATTTTTGTAGTATGGTGGCTTATCTCGTTAGGTTTTAAATTTCATAGCTTAACAAGTCTTAGTTTTAGTCCTTAGTTAAAAAAGCCAAATCTGTCATAATTTTTTAGCTTATTCTCTTATTTTATTTGCTTATTTTTTTTCCCTATGCTTATTAGATTTAGGTATAAGCTTGTTTTAGCTTATTTTGTTTTTAACTTAGCTCATTTAGTTTTTATAAGCCTAACAGTTTAACCCTCATCTAGCTAAAAAAAAGTAATCTGTCTGCTTATTTTGCTCTTTTCCAGCTTATTTATAAGTTTTTAGAAAAATTTGTTTTTTTTTAAAGTTGCTTATTTTTGTCTCTTCTTTAACTTTTTAAAAAGAAAAATGAAAAAAAATGTTTTTAAAAAAAGAGAGGCCACATGTTTCCAACCTGTGACCTCCCCTTTTCACACTCAACATATTTAACAAACACTCCTCAACCATACGCGCCCTTGGGACTTTTCTGTTTTAATTTGTGTGCATTGTATTCTTATACTCGACTGCCAAAGTATAGGAAGTACAACACCTCTTGAAATTATCCACATCGACATCTGCGTGTGACATTGAGTACTACAATGTAACTCCTTTAAGTGATAGTTATCCAGGTCTTCAACCAACCATCCCGACTACTGGAAACTAGATAATCCAAGTCTCAATCATAAGTTGTATACGTTCAAGCAAGTCATCAAATGATAGATTGGGTTTAAAGAAAAGGGGTAGAAAATAGAAGGAATTCTCGATGATAAAATAAGTAGACGCCTCCGTGAAACCCACTTCAATCTTAAATAAAAGATACCAAATCAACTTCGTGATCACTTGTCATCGTAATCTGAATCCTTAGCCGTTTGTCATTTTAGTGAATCTTATTCGGATCGTTTTAGTGTTATGTATCATGTTTGTTGTGTTGTTGTTTGTGAATGTCATTAAACTAGGACAAATGTTATTTTTGAATGTCGTTAACTAATAAATGTCGTCTAGTTCAACTTGTCGTGATAGTGTTTTATACCAGGCTCAATCTAATAAATACCCATACTAAACAAATAACAACCCAAATCCAATATTTATGACAACCCAATATCAGATAATACTCGGCCGAACACATTTTTAGTCCATAGTTTGTGTTATAGACTGGCTGCCACCAATTTAGAATTATCAGCCCACTTACAAACTATTAAAACCCAGCTGGCCCAACACCATCTTATAACCTCAGCCCAAGTATAAAACAAATTTTTTTTGTTAGAGTCTTGGCCTAATATATTTGATAAACACCTGGCCTGCTATGAATCATTGTCCCATACACTTTATAAAATTCGGCCCATGATGTTGTCTTAAAGCCCGGTTCAGTCCAAATCCTTATACCCGATCATAACAAATTAGGATATAAAACAATCACAATCCCTAAATATACTCAGAGATAATCTAACCCTAATCTCATTTTACAACCGCCTCTCTCTCTTATACCTTCATCAGCATATAACAAGAAAAAGAAGCCAGTAGCAGATATTGATCTTATATCCCAAAGATAATCATCACATTGTATTTCTTAACCACAAATCATTAAATCACTACCCACAAATATCCTTATCTAAATCATAGATACAAGGACCAATCTTTTCAGATCCTTGTTCATCCACCAATGGCAAAGGACCCTCAAAACAAAACGATTAACACATCTTCTTATATTCGGCTTCAAGATCCATCAAGGGTCTCGGGTGGCTATTTAATTGATGTGTTTTTGTTGTGTCACAAACAAAATAAAGATTAGTTTATAACAGATTTGTTATGAAACTAACTTTAATTTCGTATATCAAAAGGGTTATACCTAAGACTCAGATCGATGATGAAGTTTAATTTCGTGTTTGATCTTATCAAGGTCAACTTCTTCTTTGCAACACGAGATAGATAAACTCTGAGGTCTTGATTTATTAGTTGTTCGAGTCTTTGATGATGATTGGAGAAGGAGTTGTGAGATTATGAATGTGACGATGAGTTGGGATAGATTTGATTGGATTTGTTGTTGGCTGATTTGTAAACAAGAGTTGATGATGCTGTTGGTTGATGTTGTTATTGTTATATTATTGTTATGTTGTTGATGGGTTTAGGTTTATGTTTCGAGTCAGTCAATTCTTAATCTTCTTTCATTTTCGATTCTTTGACCTTGACTCGGCTGTTACCAACTCATTGAGTTAATCCGAGTTAACTCGGTAATGACCGAGTTGACTTGGTTTAGGTTGTGGGTACACCAAACCGCTACCTTTAAACCAAACTGCCACCAACCAAACCGCCATCAAAACCAAACCGTTATGGAGTTTTGAAACACGCAGAGTTTCATTTAGAATGGCCAAGATAAAGTGATAAACCGCTACAACCTGTCCTAAACCACCATGGTAAACCGCCACGGTGGCCAAACTGCCATGGAAAACCACCACGATGGCCAAACCGCCATCAAGTACAGTACTTTTGTACTTTTCTCAAAACAATAGACCAGTGTGTTTTCTTTTTGCCAAACTGCTATGAAGAAACTTATAAAAAATAAGCTCAAAAAATTTGTCTTGTAAGCACATTTTTATAGCAGATCTGAACCAGTAATGAAAACATAAACATATAAGAACTTAAAAGAACTAATTTGAGGCTTTTTCCAATAATATAAGCCGACGAAAATAAGCTTACATAATCTGTTATAAGATAGAAATAAGCCAGATCAGAAACAGTTATGTAGACAGTAGCATATACCAAGAACCAAAACACTTTTGTGGCTTTTTCCCTAAAAATAAGCCCACAAAATAATCTGACATAAGCTGTAATAAGCTAAGAATAAGCTGGACAACCCAAAACAAACATACACGACACAATACACCCCTGGTTAGCTCTGATGCCAATGTTAACAATAAGATATCACTAACTAGATACAATCTGGAGGTCAGGGAGGATAAAAGAAATAAGTTGCCATGTTTATTAGATTGAGAGAAAAGGGAAAGATGTGTATGTGATAGAAGAGAGAAACACACACAAACACCTTATGTGAAATGTTACAAATGATTATCCTCACCCCTCCATGGAAGTATGGAGGGGGTATATATAGGTCAAGACAAGGGAAACTATTCTAACTTAACAATTCTAGTCCCTGCGAGTCTTGCCTAATGATAACTAGTGTAATTCCGGATAAGTCAACATATTTTAAGGCTAACACTATGTGCTTCGTGCGTTGGTGTTGTACGGGTTTAATAGACATGTAGACAACACTAATATTATCATAGTAGACTAAAGTGGTTGTACAGAGAGGAGTGTGTAACTCACGAGGAAGATTGCGAACCCATGCAGTCTGGGCAATGGCATTCGTGACCCCTCGATACTTGGCTTTAGCACTTGAGCGAGACAAGGTTTTTGTCATTTAGCAAACCATGATAGCAGGTTGTCTCTAAGGAATACACAATAGCCAGAAGTGAAGCGACGAGTAGAGGGGCATCCAGCCCAATCTGCATCAGAATACGCAATTAACTGAGAAATATATGATCTATAAAGCTGAAGACCTAAATATGTAGTTCCCCAAAGATATCTGAGAACACGCTTTAGAGCCTGAAAGTGAGGTTTACAAGGGTCATGCATATAAAGACACAATTGTTGAACTACATATGATAGATCTGGATGAGTAAACGTAAGATACTAAAGAGTACCAGCTAGGCTGCGATATAAAGTGGGATCCATAACCGGTGAGCCATCAGGTCCAAGCTTATTCTTTGTGTCAACTGGGGTCCTACATAGGTTACAATTAAGCATGTGGGCTCGCTGAAGTATCTTAGTAGCGTATTTTGCTTGAGAGAGAAAGATGCCATAATTTGTGTGAGTGCTAGATATGCCAAGAAAATAGTTAAGTGGTCCAAGGTCAATCATGGAAAACTCCCCGTGTAGGGAAGCAATGATGCATAGTAGAAAACCAAAGGAAGAATCCTTGAGTATAATATCATCAATGTATAACAGTAAATAAGTCATCTCTGTTCTATGATGAAATATAAATAAAGACGAGTCGGTTTTGCTATGTTAGAAACCCACTCGTGTAGCATGACTGGTGAAACGTTGAAACCAAGCTCGAGGAGCCTGCTTAAGGCTGTAAAGAGATCTCTGTAGATGACACACATAATCTCCTTTAACCTCTTTGCCATTTAATTCTTCTTCTTATCCCTCTTAATTGTTTAATTCTTATGGCGTCATTCGACTATCGTCATTGTTTTCATTGTAAAAGTCGTATGAACGAAGATGAAGATCGTTGTTACCGGTGTATGTGTGAGCAGTGTGGAAAAAATTATAGAGATGGATTTTGTTATATGTGCAATTCAGTCATTAATTCAAATCTTGATTCTTTTAATAATTCTCCAAACTTTTTCGACTACACTCCACAACCCAGTATCAGACGTATTCTTGTGAGTTGTGTAGAAACGATGCTCATTACGGTTACGATTGTCCACCGCAAGTTCCGTTTATCCCTAATCCGGAC
>BQNB010141332.1:0-13404 GCA_026074375.1 Tanacetum coccineum
ATTGAGATTTGATGATTGAGAGATGAAAAATGGGATGATTTGTTCTCAAAATTCGTGTCCTATTTATAGGGTTGAAGGTAGTGGCAGGTACAATGATTAGGCAACTCAAGAGTTGCATAATAATTATGCTCTTGATGATATTTCTGTAACTGATGCTGAAAGTGCGTCGTGCTTGGGAAAAAGTGTGCCGCACATGGTGTGTAATTGAATGACATTTATTTCGTCTTGAAGTACGCCGCACAAAATAAATTGTGCGCCGCACTTTTGCCTCGTTCATTAACTCCTCCTTGGATTCTCTTCTAGATTCTTCTTGTAATGACAGTTAGTGCATTTAACTGGATTTCTTTGCATCGTTAGTCCTTTTCGTCACTTTTGGTCCTGAAATAAATATTACACAACAAACAAGCAAACTTTGCAATATTTTATGTGTTAACATATATATTTAGTGTATTTTCGAGGGATATTTTATGTATATTTGGAGCGTTGTCTAATCCCCCCATACTTATCTTATTGCTTGCCCTCAAGCAATCAAAGCAAAAGAATTTCGTTTGGTAAAGCAAATTAATGATCACAAGCATAAATAACGCGACAAAGCAACTCACAAATTTTTATAGATAAGATTCTTTTTCACACTCGCTCAATTTGGTAAAATAGATAGTAAACGGAAGTCACTCATACACACAGTCATGAAATGTTTAAATTATCATAAGCTTGTACAAGATACTAAACTTCACCGACATGGCGTAACCACCAAACATAAACATCAAAAGAGGTAATATTATTTAGTGATAATCTTTATTATTTATAGAAAAAGGTTTATAAGTAAATCATAATCCACCTTATCCGTAATTTAACCAACTATACTATTCCTCCTTTTTTTTCATGATATATCACTTCACATGGGGAAAACTTGCTTTCCTCCCATACTTAAGATAAATACACTTCTTTGCATATAATAGCAACATTTAAGCTTTTCAATTCGGACGGATAAAATTTCAGATTTAATTAAAAATCTTTTCGAACAAAATTTATTGGTTACTTATATTTTTATTTTCATCACCTCTTAATGAGTAAAATGTTTATAACATGCGAACGTATTCCTACTGCGGTCTCATAAAGATTTCAAGCACAAGTTCTAGAATTAACAAATCACCGGCACACTCATATAATTTAAATCGATACCAATACTCCAGAAAAGGCGACAAAACTACAAATACATAGCCGTAACTACGGATGAGATATTTGTAATTGCTCACTCCTTAACTTGAGAAAGCTAAAGATAAAATCATCATAGGTATCAAAGATGGATACCTGAATCCTTAAGATCTAATCCTCACAATTTTTCTGGGTAGAATAAATATGCTAGTAATGTTATCAATCTAGAGTCAGGTTGCTTGAATGTGATCAATAAAATGTTATTTATAAAAATTTTCTTTAAAAATTTTCCTTAACTTTTCAGAATTTTTCTAGTTTATCTCCCCCCATACTTAATATGAGCATTGTCCTCAATGTGAAAATATTATAGAGAATAGATAAAATGGAAAAGTGAAATAATACTTTTCAATTGTGATCGATATTCTAAATCTTTTCTTTGCGCCAATTCATCTCGCGCCTTTTCTTCCTTTTCCTGTTATGAATGTAGACATTGCATAGCATACGAAAAGTAATAATATTCCTAATAGATTAATAATATAAAGTATGATAATATTGTTTTAATGCCAACAGAGGCATTTTACACACCATAATAATAATAATAATGTTTTGAAAGAAATTGTTTCCAGAACATAAGTGACCCAAAACATGCGGTCACACAACCAACTTGTGCCATCTTGACACTACTCGTCATCATCCTGATGCTGCTGATACTGTGGTGGCGGAGGCTGGTACTGCTGATAGTACTGGTCATACTGCGGCTGAGCATAGCCAGGTGGGTTGTAGGCTCCCTGCAGTGGAACAATATAAACCCCAACCATATGCTCAAACACTCCATGATATATGTCCCAGTGATATGACTGCCTATACTCCATCCGCTCCATCGCATCCTGGCATATCTCTATCCTATCTATCCTATCATATAAATCCTGCATAGATGCCATCGGAGGTCTAGGAATACCAACTCTAGGCACACCCAACTGTGGATCTTCTAAAATAAGTTTACCCTAAGAGTCGATCAAATCTCTAAGTGTAATCGTATCCAGATCTCTACAATAAATTAGAGCACTCAAACTCCTTACCACATCCTCTGTCAACACCCTGCACTTCCTAGCAAGCTTTAAGATAAACTGACCACAGCAAATTTGACTCTCTTTCTGAGTCCCAGCTCCTTTCCTCTTCATCTATTTCGTAATCACCAAGCTACATTTACATACCCATTTTGGTGTCTAGCATCAAACATACCCAGAAGCCATAAATCATTCTTCTAAATCTTGTCATACCCATTCGTCCTTTGACACAAACCATACGTGATTATTTTGTGGATCACCCTCAAAATTAGGTTCCTGATAGTAGAAGTATGACTCCTAGACAAACCAAGGTTATCCTCTCGACTAATGCTTAACCAATAATCATGAGCGTTAAAATTATCATTATTACACAAACCTCCTTCAAAGTAAACATTAAAACCTTCTTCCTCTAGCTCAACCGCTTGATATAGTCCCAACCTTCGAGCAAACTCCAACGGGGTTAAATTGTGAGCTCGTCCACCCAGTCTAAACTGGATAATCTTCTTTGACTGCAATTCATCATCAATACACAATTCATTAAACTCATAAGTAGAATAAAACTCATGGTAAAGCTCGGCATAAATTGGCTCATTGGTATTAAAAGCTCTAATCCAAGCCACCGAAGTAAATATCTCTTCATTCGATCCAGCTTCACGTAACCTAATTCTTAACATGTCATCAATCTCTCCATCACAACCCATTCGGTTTAGCACATCCCAGTTTACGACAAAAGGTGAGTAAATGTGTTTAGGAAGCAATTGGGCCAATTTAGTGTTGTACCTAGACTTAGCTTCTCGGCTATCCTTCCCATAGCAAAAACTCATGGTGAACTTGTGGAAGTAATAGTTCTTCTACTGTTTCGTGTTGTCTTGGGCGTTTGGATCTTGATGATCCAGCCTCATTATCGTGTGTTCCTTGGGTCTACACATCAAAAAACAATCAACAATAAAGTTATAGTTGTGTTAGAAATGATTTAGCATGATTAGTGAGTGTTTTTATGGTTTTAGGAACATTATGTAACTTTCTGATGTAAAATGCGCGGCACATTTCCTTGAAGTGCGACATACTTTCTGGAAAATAGGCAAAGTGCGGCGGTTTTGGGGAAAAACCGCCGTACTTTCTAGGCTGAAAATAATTATCTGATTTTTTTTTATCATTTTCCAATAATAATTCTAATCATAAATCATAATATGAACAGTGCACTTTCAGATTTAATCAATATCAAGCATGCATGAGTTAAACGACTCTTAAATATCATAATTCTAAGGGTTAATTATTCATATAAAACATAGATTAAGGCTTTCCTAATCTAATTATACTTAACCCTAATAATCAAGAAATTAAACAAATTAATGATAAGCAAGTCTAAGGAATGAAATCAACATACCCTAGGCTTGATTAAAAGGTTGATAAATTGATTTTTGAAAATTTTCCTTTGTTTTTGTAAGAAACACGACGGTTTTATGTTTGAGGGTGTGTGTTTTCTTATAATGACTCAGAATCATGTTTGGTAAGTTTATTTATGCAAAACTGCTCTGAAGTGCAACGCACTTCCCAGAGGTGCGGCGTATTATTCCCTTTTTGAAGATTATATATAGATTTTTTACTGATACAACAATCTTACATTATACGCATAATTTAAACATAATCTCAATCCATCACATTAACTTAATAGTAATATATCATATATTGGATTAATATCCGTACATCAAATGTAATCCATTATGGATTTATACATATGACTTTATTTTTAAAACATAACATAAAAAGTAAAACGGGAGTATATAGCTACTCCTTTATTCCAAGTTGATCTAGTACTTTATTCCATAAACCAGTTGGGTGACATGATATCACTCAACTTGTGGTACTTTGATAATTTTCGGTCCATTTTCTTTGTTGTGAATCCTTGTAAATAAATGTTCCCATACGGATCAGTCAACCTTAATTTCCGTACGCCACTTTCATCTTGCTTCTTCTTCGTTAGTGTAGCATCCCTTATGATCAGGTTTCCAGTTGACTTGTTTTAATGGCACTGGTAATGAACCAAGAAAACTAACTGCTTTCTTCCAAACACTAATTTTCCAGAATGGGTTAGTTACTGTTTGTATAGCTGATGATCGATCTTCCGGATTGGTACAGTTTAGATATGGAGCGGGTTTTGGGCCATATATTGGTGCTCTAAACTTATTTCTAATGATAATATATTCCTCCTCATCATCACTATCACTCTCAGTTGTTCTTAGAACATTGAATCTTGTGCCTCGGAAGGTTTGATGACAGACTCCATCAAAGGTTGAGAAAACTCTTTCTGGGGTGTTAAGTATGCTACCCATCGTATAAAGGAATCCCCGACCAACCACTATTGGCGCATCATGGTCAATTGGTATATCCAGGATAAGAAATTTTGCAATTATGGTAGTTACCCCCACTTGACAAAGAACATTAGAGAGTTTTCCTATAGCTTCCGCCTGGGTATGATTTATCATTATGATTCCCCTATCAATCTTCTTAATCTCTTCTCTTCCTAATGTTTCATAGATTCGATAAGGCATGGTGTTTATATCCGACCCAGTATCTACCAACGCGTTTTTGTTAACTTTCCCTTCTAATCTGATAGGAAATATGAATGCACCAGGATCGTCTTTCTTCTTTAATGCTTCTCCCTTAATCCTTTTTACTGCTTCCTCATCTTCTTTCACAGTCTTTCCATCTAATTCCACCTTATCTTTCCAGATCTCATCGAGTATCTTCTTGTATTTGTCATGATAGGCCATTATCTCGATTACGTGCCTCTCTTCTTCTAACAGAGCAAACTTTTGGCTGATCCTGATTGTCAATGCCTCTTTTGCCGCCTCTTCTTGAGTTAAATGACCCCCAGCTGATGAAGATGGTACAATATCTTGATAGAATAGATTAAGGTTCTCCATTGTTCTCTTTTTGTTACGGTTGCTCTTCCTCATCTTGCATACAAGCGGTGGAAGTTCTTCTCCAAACTTTGGCACATCATCAAAATTGAAATCAAGTAATTGATCCTAATCATCTGATATCTTTCCTGTTTTCTCATAATCATCCTTAAATGGATCTAGTTCGAGATAAATGGTGGTCACCCTATTACCAAAATCAACAACTCCTTTAGCTAGTCTCAGGAATGATCTTCCCAAAATGACTTCAGGCTCAAAATCATCTTCCTCAGGGTTTATGATGAACTTCACAAAGTAAAGCTCTCCCCTTAAGGCAACAATGAGTTATTTCTTAACCAAAATTTTTCCTTTCTTCATTTCATAGTCCAAACACAACTTAATCGCGAATTCATTCGATATTAGGTTCTCATCAAATGCTAAGTTAATTTCACCATCATATGCTTCCAAACCATTCACGAAACATGGTGTAATGTACCGCTCACTAATCTCATCCGTTTCCATCCTATAGAAGCTGAGTGCGTTCATGACTTTCTTTCCTTTACTACCATCCATGTCTTGATACTCCAGACAATTCCAATCTCCTAATCCTTCGACTTTGTCACTTGAGAATATGACCACATCGTCTCCTAAGCAAATTTTTCCGAGACTTGAATTTGAGTCCATTATTCTTATAGAATAAGACAACATTAAAACAACTATTAGTGGGTTAGTTAAAACAAATAATATTAGCTTTTTACACTTACATATTATTAATAAACAGATAGAATTTTTTAATGCAAGCAACTTTTGTTCAAAAATGAAGAAATAATCATTCTGTTTGGTTTCAAGCAGGAAAGTGCGGCGCACTTCAAAAGAAGTGCGGCATACGTTCTGAGTTTTAAAGCTTTTATAATTTTTAATTTTAGTATTTTTATTTTTCTTATTTTTTATATTTCCTAAATATCTATTGAAAATGGCAAATATCAGGTTTTTAAACATATTTATCATCATATGGTTTTTATAATTTTTCTTAATTCTTTTAAGATTTTCATTTTTATTTTTATTTTGCATGCAATCAAAACTCAATAAGCTACAACTAGCAACTAACAAACAAACATAGATGTTGACAATTATGACAACTAGCAACTAACAAACAAAGATAGATGTTGACAATTTTTCTTAGTTATTTTTTATTTTTTTCATTTTAATGCACAATATGCTATAATACAAGATGTTGACAATTATGAACATAAAGAATAAATTCCACATCTCCAAAATGGTCAAATTACAGTTTATGGTTTTTGGGGTTTTTGGTTTTTGATGCTCTCCTTTTAAAACTGATTCTGTTTTGTAAAAGGGACAGGAAGTCTGACGTACTTGGTATAAGTACGTCGTACTTTCTGAATTTTGCATAAAAGACCGGCACATAATTGCTATGTGTGGCGCACTTTCTGAATAAAATTTGGTCAGTTTGCCAGAAAACTGTACGACGAGTTTGAAAATTTTTGGTTTGTAAAATTATAATGACTAATTCAAGAATAAAATCAATCCCAGCAACGGCGCCAAAAACTTTGATGTGTTTCAAAAGCTTTAAATTTATAATACCAGAATTACCGGTTAATAGATGGAAACACACGGGTAAAAGTATAACCCACGTATGTAGTATAATCTTTTTAGGTAAGACCAGGTCGTTCCACGGGATTGGGTATTCTTAGGAAAAGTCGATAATTTTACGAAAAGGGGATTATCTTATAGACTGTTATGATCTAAAGATAATGGTTTGATTCAATGATATAAGGACATGTTTGGTTAAGGAACAAGAAACATTATGGATAAAGTTGAGTAGATGAATGATTCACGAATGTAATTATAATCGATTTAAGCATGTTTAGTTACTTAGAAAGATTATCTATTGTTCATAATGAAAAACCCTTTCGGCCTTTCTCTTTTATTATGAAAATGCTTTAAGTGTGATTCGTGTTTGATAATGAGTAATATAAGCTTGCTAAACCAAGTTCATTAGACATGTGGTTTAGCGTTAAACCCTTTTGTACTTAGGTTAATGTTCGTTTACTTAGCCAATCCTCACAAGGCTAAGGTCTAGTTGTCACAGACAAACAACTTGGAAATCAATCACTTAACCGGAGTCTTTCGACCTATATCCGGGATAAGTGGTGATCAAACGAAGATTAAAGAGTCCAAGTTCAAAAGCATCAAGCTTATATTATTCATATCAAAAGTTCATTTAAAAAAGTCAAGTTTGATCCATAATAATCATATAGCTCCTAACCAAACATGCTAATCTACTCAACAATCATAATAACAACACATATAACAATCATGATAAATCCAACATTCATATTATCAAAGGATAAAAACATGTTTTTACCAAATTCCAAGAGTAAAGGTTCCAAATCTTACAACTCCTTCCAAGAATAAAGTAACACTTGACTATAGTAACACTAGCAACTCCAACTTTCTGAGATTCAACTATGCTTCACTTCCTTCTCTATCTGAAAAGTGATGAAGGTGATAGTTAACCTTCAAAAACCTCCTTAGAACTACTATGATCAATAGGAATTGAGAATTGATGATTGAGAGATGAAAAATGGGATGATTTGTTCTCAAAATTCGTGTCCTATTTATAGGGTTGAGGGTAGTAGCAGGTACAATGATTAGGCAACTCAAGAGTTGCATAATAATTATGCTCTTGATGATATTTCTGTAACTGATGCTGAAAGTGCGCCGCACTTGGTGTGTAATTGAATGGCATTTATTTCGTCTTGAAGTACGCCGCACAAAATAAATTGTGCTCTGCACTTTTGCCTTGTTCATTAACTCCTTTTTGTATTCTCTTTTAGATTCTTCTTGTAACGACCGTTAGTGCATTTAACTAGATTTCTTTGCATCGTTAGTCCTTTCCGTCACTTTTGGTCCTGAAATGAATATTACACAACAAACAAGCAAACTTTTCAATATTTCATGCGTTAACGTATATATTTAGTGTATTTTCGAGGGATATTTTATGTATATTTGGAGCGTTATCAGGGAGCATTTCTGAAAAGTAAAACTATCAAGGTATAAATGTTTTGATTCATATCACAAGTACCTTGATTGTGTTTTTCAAATGGTTTTAAGGCAATGAGATAAATACTCATAGACCGACCATGTAATTACTTTTATCAGAGTTATAAGGTGATTAAGTATATGTATTCGTTCCCATGATCTGAACAGAACCAAAGGGATCTACCCAGGGACATTCCATTAGATAGAATAGAAGTCCTTAGGTATGATACAAAAGGTGTAAAAGTGAGAAAGGGATAATGCAGACTAAGACAAAGCTAACACTAGAACAAACCTAACAAGCTGTTAGTGATGATGTCTTGGTAAGCATTGAGAGGGTTGAATAATGAATAAGAAATTTAAGGATAAAGGGAGTAAAGAAAGAAGCCCTCCATACACTTAGGCAGAAACCGAGTTAATACATATGCTATCAAAAATACAAAGCTGTTGTCTGGTATTGAAGATAGACATCATGGACCCAGTGATGCAATGCATAACCCTCCCTAGCCACTCAAGGTCTCTCAAAATACTATTGTTTCATTTCTCATGGAGATAAACGTATTTCTATCGAATTTCTCACTCCGAGTTAGTTGATAGTGAAAAGGTGGCAGTCTGCTCTAGCCTCCGATTACTAAAACCAAAGTGCAATATTGAGTCTAGAGCCATAAAGAGATCATCCATAAATCTCACTAAGACACTAATTCAAAATGTACTTGTTATTTATACATTATGAAAATAAGAAATATCTTAAGAGTCCTATGCATTATCCTTGTGATATTGTCAGAATATCAGAGTGATACTTAAGTATTCACAGTGACGTTGGAAATCCTTCCAGAGACAACATCAAACAAGCTCTATGCTAGGTGACTTGTGAGATCCTACATGGATCAAACTTGTGACACCGGATATCGATTCGGTCTAGACTGTCACACCCCCAAACGGGGCCTAGACAGAATACGTGCCCGAGAGCGTGACGTTATAACAATCCGATCACAAAGCAATAAAGAACGACCACTAATCATGGACGTTTGAAAAAGTTTACTCGTTGCATAAAATAAAATAGATTTAAGTTTTACAGCCCATAATAATTAAGTTAAAAGTAGCGGAAGCATAACAAAGTTTTAATAATGACAACGAGTAAATAATAGATAAGTCTTGAAATTGGCGAAGTCACATAGCACATAGACTCCACATAGCATCAAGAATCAATCCAAGCTAAGCACCTGAGAAAACATGTTTAAAACGTCAACATAATGTTGGTGAATTCATAGGTTTAAGTTAATACAAGAGTGGACCACAAGATTTCAAAACGTATGTGACTACTATAACGAATACAGCATCACATAAAAGTATTTACTGTTGCACTAAGCTCATGACACTGAAGCTAATTAATCAACAGGGCATGCTACATCCTGTCGCATAGTATTCCTGCCCTAAACCGGTGTCCCAAACCAAAGACCACCATAATGTACAATCGACATGACATATATCCGTTTGTTCTTCGTTAAGTGGAACCAAAGCGGATAGGGATAATTAGTCCCAATAGATCTATCTACTCACTCGCGCTCCCTCAACCGGTCCTCCGGTCGAGAAACTAACAGTTCATGATAATTTGGGCAGTAGTAGGTTTGTAAGCAACTTAGGCAACACATAAACAAGTAAAACTCGCGTAAAGAACTTGTGTCCAATTTAAAAGCAAACAATGTTTCTCACCCCATAGTATAAAGCGTTTGTAAATCAGTAAAAATGTGGGGCTATGAACTCACCTTAGCAAGGGTAAGCGATAACCACAACAAATGATGAAGATATAAGGAGGTCTAGCCGCGACCTAGAGTAAGTATGGGTATGACTTAGCATTTATCAAAGAAACAAGTAAAGCATCCATGTTCATCATTTAAAGCATCCAAGTGTGTTTGCGTTTTAGTAATAAAAGACTTTGAAACTTTACCATGTCTTAGTTAAATCCCGGCAATTGCAAAGAGTTACTATTTTTAGAAACTTTCCCTTTTAGGAAACTTTTTAGTTTCAAAACGTTAATAGCGTCCCCTATTTTCTTAAGTTTCCATATTTTACAAATCGCTTAAACAATTCTAAACCGCCTAATCCTTATGTTTAAATCGCCTAAATGTCCAATTCGTACCATTTTCAATAATCCTACTTTTTATTAAGGTCGTCATCTCAATTTACCTTTCATGACATTTCTAGTTGTTCTAACTAATTACCTGACATTTCTATATGTTTCGCTTGCATTTAAAACATCCAAAATCGTTCGAAAGTGTCCGAAACCCCCTTTTTCTATTCCAATCAGCAAGCATTAATTAGAGTTTTTCTTAAAAATCCATCTTTCCGATTTGCGGTAAAAATGTCTCTCGTTTTTTACTTTTAGGCTAAGCGGTTGTCAACATTATAGTAAAATCTCATTCCAGACAACTTTCGTGTTTTATACTTAAGCCGATTCAGACCCGAAGGGATCAGAATCGCCCGTTTTAGCTGCTGATCTGGTCTTTAATATTCCCATTTTCGTCGAAAAATGTATCGAGTTTCATTTGGCCATAACTTGGCCGTTTTATGTCTGATTTTAAAGTGTGGTATATGAAAAATTACCTATTCGAAATAAGCTCTTCAAAAACTACTTTTACGTCTAATGAAAACATTTTTAAGTCATTCAAAACCCCAAAACAAACAGCAAGTAAAGTTTTGCGAAAAACGACCAAAAAATCAATACCCAACTCGCATATTATTGCCTAATCAAGTTCAACGCCCCTTTATTTACAAAACTAATCCACTACAAACTTAACCTTAAATCCAACCTAATCACTATTGATGCAACTCACATCAACTCTCATCTCACCAAGAAACTATTATAAACAAAACATCAAGATTTTGTCATAAGACTTCCAACATATTTTAAATATGAACAAAATAAATTGTAATTTCTTTTGTAAATCATCCACAAACACTT
Source organism: Tanacetum coccineum (assembly GCA_026074375.1). Taxonomy (NCBI): domain Eukaryota; kingdom Viridiplantae; phylum Streptophyta; class Magnoliopsida; order Asterales; family Asteraceae; genus Tanacetum; species Tanacetum coccineum. The sequence continues at coordinate 11,148 of BQNB010141332.1, forward strand.
GGATCTTTAAGATATAAACATAATCTAAAACAAGAGTTCAAACAACGATCAAATAAATACAAGATGGCCAAGAAATACTCAAAGAAAGTAAAGCATAAGATAAAACACAAGATCATGCAAAACCCACTTATAAAACTTGAAACCCAAATTTTATGATTCTTGAAAACCCTTGAAAACAACCAACTAACACTTGGATCTACCTTAGAACCTAGAAGGAGTTAGAATACCTGGATCTTGCTAGAAATCAAAAGTTATGGAAGTGTATGGGGGGGGGGTGTTGGGGTTGTGCCGTGAGCTAGGTGCTCAAGGGAGGAAGGAAAAAAAAATTTGGTGGCTTGCAAATGTGTTATAACCCTAAGTGTGAGATTTTGTGTTGTATTTATAGTCCAAATGCTAGGGTTTTAAGGTTCAAATGGTGCATAAGTTACCAACACACACCAAGAGTGTATGTGTTGGGTGGTTCGGCCAAAGCTTGGTCACAAGGACCATATGGTTCAATTTTTCTAGCCTAGGTTTCACTTCAAGATGTTATGTTCAAATTTACAGTGGTCTCCAAAGTTTGTAAGAGTGTGTAAGTAACATGTGATGTGTAAGAGTCTTGCATGCATGCATGTTGCTAGGATACAAAAATGTCTTTTTCTTACACTAAGTAATGGTAATATTTTCAAAAATTTGATAGTGTTTAAATGATAGATTTAATTTCAAGTACTAAGAGTGTTTTGGCTTGGTTTTAGACATCTTCATATATATGGGGATAAAGGTGAACGAAATTTTTAGTATTGTTTTAGGTTGTTGGTGTGTGACACTAGAAATACGATACCTTAGTTACACAAAAGATTTCGAGCTTCCGGGGTTCCGTTTGGTCAAAAACGCGAAAGACGCTAGTTAAAGGATAAAACCTAAATTAATATCGGAAGTGATTAAAAAACACGAACACTCATTAAAGCTAATAATTCTTATATAAGCCTAAATTAATTAATAACCGAATGCCAGGAACGCGTCCGATGACGATTCATCAGATTTTAACGCAAATTAGTTCCTCGGTAAACTGTCAGATCTAAACGTAACAATAAAATTTATAGTAGATGTACCGGAGTGAGTCGAATAAAACCGGAATTTACGTTGTGGTGACATGTGGGCATGAGTATCTTCTTTGTCATTCAAAGAATTGCTTTTTTTGAACGAGGGTTTAAGCAGACCATATCTTAAGCTCAAGTTGTCCGCGTTGATTTTCGGGCACAACGATGTCACCCTAACCCGCGGTGGTGCTTAAGCAATTGAGCCATAGTCTGGGTATCATCATCGAGACTAGGGAACTGGATTTTCAATCGTTCTTCGAGATTAAAAGGTTCAACAACAGTGGTGGTGCCTGGAGTGAGATTATAGAGATTACTAATTGGGAACGGTGTGCATACACTAAAAAAGAAATTTATACACTAGATTTTTTTTGTCTTTTTGGTTTATCAAAAGTAAATTCAGGGGGGGGGGGGGCAATTTATTTTAATAACGACACGAAGAAGACAACTTAAAACCTAATAATCGACAAGCTCTCGGTAACTCTTCGAAAAGAAAAACGCACAAAGGAGCGGAGGAATAGAAAGCGAAAGCTATAAAACCTTTTCCTTTAGGGTCCGCGTAGATTCCAGGGAACAACCCGCCTTATACCCCTCTTAGAGTTTGTTTATCTTTTAAAAGGTGAACCGTACCTCGCAAGTGACACAAAAGGCAAGTTTTTAAATCTTTTGTTCGAGTTGGGAACCAAAAAGTTCACCGGAAGTTATTATGATAATACCTCAATTGAGAATATTATATTTTGGTATTTTTACCAATTTGTGAATTTTATTTATAATTAAAGACAATGTTTTTATATTTTTGGTTTTTTTTTTTTTTAGTTTTTCTTTAAATGATAATTATACTAAAAAGAAAATAAAAATATTTTTGTACTTTTTAGGTTTTTTTTTATATGATAATATTCACAGATTCAAACACAAATGGTCAAACGTAACGATAATCGGTTTCACAGCCTCCCCGGCAGCGGCGCCAAAAATTTGATTGGTTCTTAAAATATATATAATATATATTAAAATATATATAGTAAGTATAATCTAAAAACAATCAATGAAACCGAGAAGTAGTATAGAATATCCCCGGGTCGTTTATCCCCAACGAGGCTGTGCTGGAGAATCGATACAGTCAGAAAATTAGAGTTTGAATGAGATTAATGATTTGGGAGAGTAGAAAGCTAAATTAATCAATA
>BQNB010141334.1:3877-17284 GCA_026074375.1 Tanacetum coccineum
AAAAACCAATGTTGTATCTCACCGTGAGATATGCATATGAGTGTATAAACAAGTTATAGCGAGTGTTCACGCTCAAAAATTTAACCAAGTATTGTATCTCATCGCGAAATATATAAATAAATATGTAAACCAATTTATAATCAACCATGTAAATGCATTTGTAAACAAGCATGTTCTCACCCCAAAAATATATGGAAAATCAGTAAAAACAGGGGGGCTATAAACTCACATTGATGTTGTAGAACGATTTGCAGAACTGCACATATTAAGCACTGCACAAACGGAAAGACCGGAACGGCTCGATCAAGAAGTTGCGATTTATCTTAACAGCTAAGTCCCACTAGCCTTGGATAATGTATTTGGGCTTTCGATGAATAGTTACGTCAACGCGACACGTTGATAAAGATTTAGATTTCTAAGTTGTAATAGTTTGGTGGTTGGTTAAATAAAATAAATTGAAAGTAACGCAAAGTATGTAATATATCCCGTATATATTACATATGAAAAATGAACAAGTATATAATTCGTATCATGAATTATAGAATAAAGACAAACAATCCAAAGATTAAAATGGAATGTATAATACTTTGCAAGTATTATATAAGAAGTGAGTAAATAATTAACTGTTGGGAATTATGTTTTCCTAACTTAGTACCGTTAGTAATAATAGTTAGTACCGATAGTTATAATTAGTAGTGACAGTACAAAGTGTTAAGTACTGATCAGATAGTTAGTACTGTTAGTAGAAATTAGTTAGTACCATTTAAGAGATATGTATGAGATATTCTAGGAAAAGATATGTATTATCTTCTACGAGTTTTGTAAGCCTGTTAGGGTTTATCCTTGGTTTATAAAAGGATCCCTCATGGCATAGTTAGGGAAGGAGTTCAATATATATCTCATACAATCATATCTCATAGTTAGTAATCTATAATCACTCAAAGCAGATTAATAGAAATCATTATTTAGTTTTTCATTGTTCTTCTTAGTACTTGTGTTAAGATTCCGCATTAGCACATAGTATTCATAGTTAGTGTTTCTATATAGTCAAACTGTATTTATATAAGTTGGCTATTACCCTTAGTAGGCTGCAAATATCTATTCAGTTAGGGACTCTCACGTAACTTTCGAAGATGAAAGGTTCTTCAAATCACGATCAACAAACTTCAAACGAAGGAATCTTAATCATAAATCCCCGGCAGCGGCGCCAAAAACTTGATTGCGTAAAGTTTTATACACGTAAAATAATATAATAGATATGAAATTACCAAACTACCCTTGAGGACAAAAGTAGTAAGGTAAATTCTGACAAATATATATAATAATACGTATATTTACCGGTAAGTGACTCACGGGTCGTATTCCTCGAAGATTTATAAAATTGTGACCACGTTTGTTGTTTGGACAATGATTTGAATTGGTACAAAGACGATTTGTTTTCTAAAATCCTAAAAGTGAGCAAATTAAAGGACAATTAAACCTAACTTTAATAACGGGAAATTAAACTTTAACTAAAAATGCTAAACGGTGATTAAAAATCCTAAATTTCCAAAATTAAACCTAAAATGAATTTTTCTCTTTTAATAGACTCTAATTGACTAAAAAGCAAGTTTAAAGAAAACTAGAACAAAAACGGAGTTGAAATGAGCTTAAAACATGAAAAATGAGAACGAAAACAAATCTCGTTCTTTAAAAATTGAAAATTTTCAAATTGAACCCTACGGAAGCAAAACTAATTTTCCTAGAAACTATATGATAAAAGAAAATTTTCTAAAAAAGAATTATATTTTTTTGATTATTTTTCTATTTTTATGATTTTTTAAAGTTTTTAATAAAAATAAATGTTTAAAAATACTAAACTAGTTATAAAAATTCTGAAAAATTTAAAGAAAATAGTTTGAACTAAAAGGGAGCTAGGAAAAATAAGCTTGGTTACATAACTTATCGAATAAGCTGTGTAATAAGCTAAAACAACTTATTGAGCTAAATAGGCTAAAGTGTATATAAATAATAAACTTTGTAAAACTAGAATGAAAAAGACCCCAGGGCACATTGGTAGTGAGTGTGTGTTGTGAGGCGTTTATAAAGGGTGAGGATGTTGAGGTCGGGGGTTCGAGCCTTGCTCACCCCCGATTTCCATCTTCCCTTTTTTTTTATTTTTGAATCACACAAATGGTCCCTAAGCCTAAATGGGCCACACCCGAATCCAAAATCCCAAAACCCTAAACCCATTTCCCTTTTATAAAAACTCCAAGGACTAAAAATTGAAGGTCAAGGACGACAATTCAGAGGCTCTACAACACAATGGCAGGGACAAATGAGTCATATCAAAGCTCTCATTGGCCAAAGCTAGCAAGGAATCACACATGGCAGGAAGAAAAGCACAAGGGTGTGTGGTTTTTACACTACAAGTACTCTCAGAGAAAGCACAAGGTGTCACAATCACGGATTGCCACGCTGGCAATCCGTGTGTGCACATATGTGATCCAACGGCCAAAGCTAATGATCCAATCATTGAAGGAATTCAAGGGATGTGATTGAAAGGGGCGTGGGGAGTGCTCGGAAGCTTCATCAGAGTGCTATAAATAGCACACTCACACACACATTATATCTTCTTTTTTCTAGTTTTTTTTTCAATTTTAGCTTAATTGTATTTTAGCTTATGCAAATTTTCTTTAAATGTAATTCAAGCTTTTTGTAATTCCTTTTCAAAAGTAATGTAATCTCTAAGCTCTTAGATATTCTCAAATGATTAAGCTATTGTTCCATAAGCTCATACTAGCTCATCTTAGTCTCTAAGCTAAGATTGAGTTTTAATAAGTAATAATATACTTAAATCATAAAATCAGTTCAAATTACCTTTACTATTGGATTAAATGCTTATGGAATGAGAGCTAAAAAGGGAAGAGCTCTTAAGGACCTTCACTGGCTTATTTTAAATAAGCCAGAGCTGTTGATTAAGCTCAATTGAGCCTTAGCTTCTGTTTAGCTGAAGCTGAAGGTTAGTTTTCATTTAACTTCTTTTTGTCCTTCAATTCCTAGTTAAATAAGTGCTTATTAGTGTAAACTGCTTATTTGCTTAATCTATTTGCTTATTAGTGCTTATTTACCTTATTTCTAGCTTATTAAGTGTGTTTGTTTATCTGTTTTTAGCTTAAGTGTTATAGACTTTAGTATTTCATAACTTGTCCATAAAAACCAAAAAAAAAACCAAAAATATAGTAAGCATAGTAATAGATCTTTGATTTCCAGTTAATCCAGTTGTTAGATCATGTTAGTTAAGTTTGTTTTAAGCTAAATACTATCTGGTATCAAAAGTTTTTAAGCTAGAATTCATTTTCAAGCTCTTTCCAAATCTGTCATGGTAGTTAAGGGGTGTTTGGGATAAGCTTGTTTGACCTCCAAAAGTCAACACTAGGTAGTAGTTTCTCTTTGGATAGTTAGAGTTTTATATTTGAGCAAGTTTTAAAAAGAATTTGAGGATTAGCTTTAGCTTAAAATCATGTTGAGGCTTAATATTTTCATCTCAGCACCAGGGCACTTTTCTCCTTAATTTTTGCTTGTTAAAAATTGAATCAATCCTTTTAGGCTTGATTTGTGTTTGTAGTTTGCTCAAACACACTCAATAGGAGTGTGTTGTGTAGGTCTACCCTTAAGGTAACCTGCACACTTGTGTTTGTGGTTTTCAAAATACACCAGCAGTAGTAACAGTAGTTAGTTAGCTTAAGTAGGATCTAGGCTTTAAAACTTGGTATATTTTTAGATTAGTTATAGCTTAATAGAGTTTAAAGCTTGATTTCTCATTTCTTGCTTATTTGCTTAAATACATTTAGCTTAAAAGTTTTCAAAAATCTTGAAAAAAGCCAAAAACAGTAGTAAATACTAAGTAGCTTTTAATTTTAGATTCTTAGCTGCTAGTAGTAGATTTTATGGTTTAAATTCTTAGCTTATAGGTAGTTGATTAAGTCTTCAATAGCTTAAGATCCATTATAGCTTATTTAGCCTTTTAGCTTATTAAGTTTTATAGCTTTTTGCATTGCATCCTGAGTTTGCCCTTTTGATCCTAGGATTTAGGTGTCTTTCAGTGTATTCAGCTCAAGTCTCTTGTCATTTCTAGAATAAGCACATCATAAGCTATCTAGAACAGTTTTTACTTTTTGATTTAAGCTTAATTTGAGCTTTTTACAAGTCCTTAAGTAAAAGTGAGGGCAAAAGCCCACCTTCTGTCATCAGATCTCAACAAGCTCTTTTTGAGCTCAATTTTGAGTTTAAGCTAGTGTTGTCTTTATTAAAGTTGTTCAAAAACTTGTAATCTTTAGTTTTTAGCTTTTGGTTTTTAAAAATTTTCAAAAAATAAAAAAGTGCAAAAAAAGGGTGTTGCCTAGACTAGAACCCACGACCTCAAGCTTGCACACACACACTCTTACCATCTCTGCTAGGTGGGACAACTTGTCCTTAGTTCTTCCCTTTAATTAATATCATCACTTTCATTTCCTTTTTAGTAAAATAAGTCGTAGCTTATTATAGGACTTTTTGAGCTTATTTGTTAAGCTGCATTGTTCCTTTGATTTTTCTTGCATTCTTTATTAAGTTTTAGACTTTTCCTGAATTTTCCAAATTTTTCCATTTATTTTATAATTTTCTAGGATTTTTTGAAAGTTAAAATTTTAAAAAATTCATAAAAAATAGAAAAAGTTTCAGAAAATTACAAAAAAATAGTTTTTAGTTTTATAAAAATTAGCTTTAATTTTACATTAAGAAAAATCATTTTCACCCTTTTTAGATTTTTATTTTCATTTTTGAGCTTTTATTTTTAATTTTAAAAATAGGATTTTAATTTTTAAAATAGTTAAAAATAGTTTTCTTAGCTTTTACAACATTTTAGACTTTTCTAAGTTTAAAAATTATTTTTCTCAATTTTTAGGACTTTATTTGCTATTTTTTAGGATTTAATTAGATTAAAATAGTTTTTAATTCATAATAAATTCAAAAATATTCAAAAAAATATTTTTCTTTTTCTTAAAATTTTCTTTTGTCCTACTTTAGGTTTAGAAATTTAGTTTGCATTTTTAGGAGTTAGTTTTACCTTAATTGCTTTTTAGTCGCGTTTTATTTGTCCCGTTAATTGTTTTTGTGCTTTAATTGTTTTTATTTGCTTATTTTAATTGTGCTTTTAATTAGTAGTTATAGAAAACCAAATCAATCTCCGAACCCATTCAAATCAATATCCAATATCAAGCGAGGTTTCAATTTCTCAAATCGTTGGGAAAACGACCCGGGAAATCATACTTTCCGGAAAACATACGTATATTATATTATATATATTTGAGAGTGAATTTTTCCAAGGTTGACTTGGTAATTTTCTTAATTGCTCTTTGATATTTTATATATATATTATTTTACGTGTGTTTAAAACTTACATTTTCAGCGTTTCTGAATGGTAACTGCGCGGCAGAGATTAGTTAGCCAACCGACGGATTGTGGATCCGACAAACCTAACTACGTGTACAAGCTTAAGAATGGCTCTTTATAAGGTTGAAACAAGCTCCACGCGCGAGGTATGATAGTGTTCTCATGTCCTGAGATCCAAATGACTTCTCAAAAGGCTCAGTGATCCTAACAGTTCAATCCGTAAGTAGGCAAAGAACTACTACTGTACAAATATATGGCGATGGCATTATCTTTGCTGCATCTACTCCTATCTTTGTGTATACTATGTTGCTAAAATCCGAGATGTATTATCAAGACCACAAGGTAGTGTTGTTGGTCGCATGATGGGTTAAAAATCTCATTTTCTTAAGGACTAAGATTTCTCAAATCCAGAGTCATCTTCATAAACCAAACTAAATATGCTATTGAATCGCAAAAGAAATCTGGGCTTTGAATCTTGTGACCCAGTAGATACACTCATGGTGGGAGAAATCCAACTGGATGAGGATAAATAAGGGAAAGTTGTAGATCCGTCACACTATCGTGGTATGATTGGCACCCTCATTTATCTCACATCTAGTAGACCTGACCTACAATTTGTTATATGCATGTGTGCCCGAAATCAGGCTCGGCCTACCGAAAAGCACTTAAATGAGGTAAAAAGGATCTTTCGGTATCTAAAAGGAACCGTACATTGGGGTCTTTGGTATTTGAAGGATTCTTCCATTGAACTAATAGTATTTGCAGATGCGGATCATGCTGGTTGTCAAGATACACGCCGTAGCACATCTGGTAGTATACAACTTTTAGGTGATAGACTTGCGAGCTGGTCGTCGAAAAGGCAAAAAAGCATTGCGATATCTAGTACAGAAGCTGAATAATATTGCATTATCAGGTTGTTGTTCTCAAGTCCTTTTGGATGAAGAACACACTTACCGACTATGGCTTTGGATTCAATAAAATTCCAATGTAACTGTGAAAACAAAAGCGTTATTGTGCCTTATGCTAACAACAACGTTTCAACATTCCCAGATCCAAGCATATAGACATCAGATTTCACTTCATCAGGAGCATGTTGAAAATGGTGTTGATCGAACTTTACTTTGTCAATACGGAGTATCAATTACGACACCTCACTAAATCTCTTGCCGGAAATAATTGAATTTCTAATCAACAAGCGGGTAATGCGAAGTATAACTTCAGGAGACTCTGAAAAGTTGGCAAGATGAACGTGACAAAAGTGGTGTACCTATTCGAATAACCTTTATCATATGTATATAATATAACTCAAAAAAACAAAAATATTTTTCTTATTTATATAATTTTTCAAAAACAAATACAAAATTAAAAAAATGAATAAAAATAAAGCAATAAGTTTTTCAATGGCAATGTCTATCTGAAAATCGAAAACATTTACGGTCTTAGAAATATCAATCACAATGATTTAGCCTGTAAATGAAGTTCGAGCAGAAGTTTCTAATGTTTTCAAAACATGCCATATGACTTGCTATTATTTCCGATAGTAACCCGCTTTTCACCTTGAGGAAAACATGTCGTCTAAAAGACAGTTGTTCCTAACAATGGGTGATTACTTTGCATTACAACCCGTGCTTCCTATATTCCATAAGTGTACGTTTCAGTGCATTTATGAGTATAAATAAGAGAAATCTTATTTTTATTGGTAAAAAGTTATCTTCATAATGAATCAGTGTTTTCAGTAATCAAAAAAAGATTTTTAAAAAGACAATTCGACCACTCAAACAATGACAACAACTCTTTAAATAGAAAACGGGTCATTATTTGAGAGGGAGAAATCGTCATCAAACAATCTTGTAAAATGGTCTTTCAAAATAAGTCATGAAATAATGGATAAAGTTTTGGATAATGACGGATAATAATTTTCAAGGATTAATTAATAATTAACTTCAGTGCTTTAGATCCAATTTGTTTAAATCTTTATGGACTTAGAGACTTAGTGAATCAGGCAGTTAAACTACAGACGTCAATATTGCCAACACCTCATAGTTTTAAAAGACTTAGGAATGTTTGGAAACAATTACATAGTTTTAAAAGCCTTGAAGTATGATTCCAGCGGAATAGATTTTAACTTATTAATTCTTCAAACACCGATCCGGATAAGTACGCTTATAAGGTTTTGCTGATTCTGAGGTGTCGAAACCAGCAAGGGGAAGGAGGTAGATTATACTTGATAGTGTCTTGGTCCTTCTTTTTGAGGTTAGCTCATTTTGTCATTTGAGGTTAGCTTCTTTTGATTTTAGGTGTATTTGAATCTTTCGGGTACACTATTTCTATCACATGATGGAAGAGACATCTCGTCATTAGCCAGTATGCATTATTTGAGTCCATAGGGGAAAGTGTTAGGAGTATAATTATTTAAAACGTGAGAAGAATTCTTTTTGATTCAATTAGTGTCTTGCCCAACCGGTCAATCACTAAGCTTATTCTTAAAATGAGTAGAAATATTTGATAAAAGAGGTACACATAGGTATGATGATTCCTTTAAATAGTCAGTATCCTGCAGGAAGAAATGTCTACATTTGGGACTTAGTTGACTTAGGTGTTATCATTTCAACTACTTAGAGGGAATACTTGTGACATCCGGGACTTGGTTGACTTTGGTGTTACAATTTATATCATCACTATCATGTAAGGAGAAATACGGACATCCGGGACTTAATTGACTTTGGTGTTGCGGTTTTGAGTTATTTGTGTACTTTGGATATCTGGGTTTTATACATCAAGACTGCTTGATGCGGCTTGCAAGAAAGTTCTGAATCTACTCAAGAAAGGATTGCTGGTTTAGGGGGAAGCTAAGACAACATCAACACCAACCACACAAGCTCAAGTTACATATGTATCTGAATCTGTTCTATCCTCGAAGTTTGATGCAAAGACTTTCATAACTTGGAAAGAAAGTTGAAGCAACGCTGAAGAGTGCTTGGACAGAGAAAGATCAGATTGACAACCTCTTGAAAGAAAGAAGGTTAATGAGGAGCTTGGAAAAGTTCATTGGTGGAAGACCATACGGGGGTGACTTACGGCTGCTTCAAAGGACCATATGATTTATCATATGTTGTTCTCATCTTATAAGGTCAATCCTCGTAAATAATTTTATCTTGTGAATATGTTAATAACTAGTGTAGATTTTTTGGTGAAAAATAAGATGTGCTCGAGTATAAATTTTACAAGAATTTCTTAGTAAATTCAAAAATTTTCAAATAATTATACTCGCACCATCCCTATAAACCCTCAAAAGTTGAGGAGCAATAATATGTTCCATTTTGCTAGAATACATCATTTTGTCCCCGAACGGTTAATCAATTGATATCCAAAATATCAAGGGATTAACATTTTGGATAAGGGGAGAAAATGTGATTAACCTGGACTTAATGTATATTGACAGAAGTAATCAATTAAAATGGACTCGATGCACTCCACACTTAGCATGTACTACGATTATGATGCACATGTTAAGGGGGAGCTTTTAGTGATGATTAAAACATTCAAAGTGTAAACCTTTTGATATTTATATCAAACACTTTGAATGAATTTTTCAATGATTTTGGTTTGTAATGGTGATGGAATACCCTAAAAGACCGACCATGTACTTAATTTTATGGAGTTATAAGGTGGTTAGGTATAGGTATTCAAATCCCATGATCCAGCCAGAACTGGAGGGATCTACCCAGGGATATCCACTAGTTAGTGTAGAAGTCCTTAGGTATGATTAAAAAGGAGAAAAAGTGAGAATCGAGAATAATGCCGACTGAGATGGAGCTAACACTGGAACAAACCCAACAAGGTGTTAGTTATGAAGTCTCGGTAAGCATTGAAGGGGTTGAAGAATGAAAAAGAAATGTAAGGATAAAGGGTGAAAAGAAAGAAGCCCTCTATACACTTAGGCAGAAACCGGGTCAATACATATGCTGTCAGAAACACTTAGGTGTTGTCTGACATTGAAGACAGTCATGGACCCAGTGACGCTATGCACAAACCCCTCCCAGCCACTCAAAGTCGGAAAGACTTTGTTTCAAAACTCACGGAGATACACTCATTTCTATTGACTTTCTCACTCCGAGTTAGTTGATATTGAAAAGGTGGCACTCAGCTCCAGCCTCCAATCACTAAAATTAAAAGTGCACTATTGAGTCTAGAGCCAAAAGAGATCATCCATTAATCTCATTAGGACACTTGTCATAATTTAGCTTGTTATTTCACACAATGTGAATATCAAGTAATATCATTAAAGTCCTATGCAAGATCCTTGTGATTTTGCCAGAACATCCGAGTGATACTTAGGTATTCACAATGAAGATGGAAATCCTGCTTGAGCCAACATCAAACAAGCTCATGGTAGGTGACTTGTGCGATTCTTATGAATCAAGCTTGTGACAACTGGAAAGCAACAATGGTGCGATTCTTTATGAATCAAACTTGTTCCAGGTTATGGATCAACGGTTAAAGAATTTTGAATTGCTTAAAACTCTCGATGTGTCACAAAACCACTTTAGCAAGTGACACGTCGATTGATTTTCAAATCGATTTTCTATATCAATCGGTGAGATAGTAACTCACCGGTTCACTCTTATCGTGCTGTCTGCTTTGAGACGTTCCGATAATGAGAACATGCTGAGTACGATGAATCTAATACTTATGTGTTAGAAAGATTCAATACTACAGCTGGAAATCCTGTCAAGAAGATTCTTCTTAAATTGAATCTATCTGATCACAGGTCGATCCTCACGGATTTGAAGGTTACTCCAACCAAACCTGGGCGAATGACAAAGCCATATTCGTCCCCCCGCTTTATTGCTAACTGTTTTATGCAGGCTATTTAAAGATGGTGGTGGAGGTTCCTGATTCCAGCTGACTCACAAGATCCATAGCCACATGCTCATACCCGATAGACAAACATAAGGACTTCATGAAAGGCTCAAATACAAATTTCAAGACTTTCGCTACTCTGATACCGAACGTCTTTCTCAAAGTGACGAAGTATTATAGTTAACGAATCTCAAGAAAGACGTAGCATTAAAGTTTTTCAAGTCAACCATTCAAGAAAGGTATGAGCATGTTGGTTCAGAAATCACAAATCCACAAGATGGCAAAGTTTCAAGATGGCGAAGAGATTGTGTTTGGTTGATGATCTCAAGATGCTCAAGATCACAATGTCAAATACATGTTCAAGGAACAAGCTCAATCCAGAAATCAATGATCATTACAACATACTCACATGTGAATGTCAAAAGAACGAGCTAAAGACTAAAGACAAAGCATTGTATGCTAGGCTTAAAGTTTTGTAAAATGGAGTGACCTCCCTTAGGGGGAGATTGTTGGAAACACAAAAAGTGTCGGTCACTTCTAAGTTGTAATAGGTCTTAGCTCGTAGATTGTGTCATGTTAAGTATAGAAACTAATCCGGCCCAAGGCCCATGAGAAGCCCATCATAGCCCATGGGCCAGCCATCATGTAACTATATAAGCCCTCTCCTAGCCATGGAGAAGGGTTGGTTGTTTCATTTCTTCTACATTTTCCACATAGTAATAACATCATCCATTCCATATACTTTCTCTCACTAAACATCACAACCCACATCTCTCTCTCTTGTTCTTGGTAGATCATTAGATTACATGTTTTTTCAATTGGTATCAAGAGCCATGGCTACACACTCTTGGGTCGGTTTTTGATTTTTGTACGGTTGGTTTCTTGGTCTCAAATCTATACTTATTTAAAAATCTGTCACTTTAAAATATGGCATTGTTGTCACTTTTGGTGGTTTCTTGTGTATGAATTTTTTCTAGTTTATTTCGTCCTTTTCATGTTCATCTTTTTCAGACTCTGGTTTATTTTGTAACTTTTTGGGTGTCGTCAAGAGCTTATGCTAAAGCTTATTTTCGATTCAAAAAGTTTTCATCTTCGTGGCTTATTTTATGATTAACAGCTAATCTTAAAGCTTATTGTGGTTTTTGCTTACTTTGAGATGGCTTATTCCTTTTGTGGTCCAATATTTGAACAAGACAAGAAAACACCATTCCTATAAAAGTGGATCTGGTTTTTTTGTTATTTCTCAAGGAGACAAATACAAGGAGAACCGAACGAGTTCAAATCAACTCGAACCGAACAAGTCAAAATCTATGAGAACCTAACGAGAAATATCAAATGAGGACCGAACGAGTGATTATACATGTGAACCGAACGAGTAAGAATATTTGTGAACCGAACAAGTTGGTTCCTTTAGGAACTGAACTAGTCCATTCAGTTGCAACCGATCCAACTCCAAACCAAGTCAACTCGGTATTAACCGAGTTGACTCGGGTCAACTCAACTGAGTCGAGCCAAAAGAATAAGCAACAAATAAGACTGACTCGATTTGAACAACCAAAACCATAAACAACATCGAACAACATATATTTACCACAGCCTCAATAAACACCAACAAATCCATCTTCTAAACCTAATATCTATTCGTCCCAAACATCAATCAACAAAACCACATGACTATATCTTATTCCCTTCGTCACAATAGATCTAACAACTCCACCACCTCCAATTTCTCAACAAGACACAAAATTAAATCAAATAATGATCTCAGATTAATGTTTAGGCTTAATAAACCAAAATCTTATCAAAGATTTAACACGATTCCATCACCGATCCATCTTTAATATTCAAACATAAAGAAATATTTATAACACTTGGGTTATAATATTTTCTTTGATTCGTTTCAAGACTCAAAACAAGAACAAAAATAAAATACCTCCTACCCGAGACCCATATAAGGATCTTGAAGCCATCATTGTAAATCTCTGGTGCACGATTAACTCAAGCAACAAATATAACGGTTTCCTATGCTCAGATTCATTTTAAAGAAGTCATGTGTGTGGTGTTCATTTGATTATGATTATATGTGATTGAAGGATGAGTGGTTGAAGTGGTGTGTATCGTACGTACATGGAAGAGATGGAGAAGATTTGAGTTTTGGGGAAACATAAGGAAGGGGGTGTTGCTATAGTGATTAGGGTTGCATAAAATTAGGGAATGTCTCTGATATGTATATCCCTAGTTGTGTGGGCTGGATTTTTAAGTAACCATCAATTTGGGCTGCATTTATAGAGTCAAAAACATGGGTTGCTGGATGGTTATAAAATGTTGGGCTTGTTGTATTGATTAAAAGTATACATGGGTTTGGTTATTGTGCACTAGTCCAAATGTTAATTGGTATGGTTTGGCAGATCGGGCTTTCTTAAAACAAATGGGCCGACACATGATTCATAATGTTTTATTGTATGTTGGGCTGAGATATGCTAAATTGAGCCGAAAATGTTTTATACCCCTTGCATGGGATTTATTTGCAAAACAAGTCCAAAAAACATAATAATGATATTTTTGAAATCCAAGAGAGTTTTGCAGCTTATGGCTTATTAGAATAAGCTAAAATAAGTAGAGTTTACGAGCTTATAGCTTATGAAAAAGGCTTGTGATTGAAAAAAATAAAAATGGGTACGTTTTAGGGTTTTAAAACAATTCGAATGGGTTTGATGTTCAAGGATCTTAACAAAGAGTTCCTTCATGATCTAATAGAGTTTATAAACAACCTTCTTCCTTGGAATCCTTGGTTTATCTAAGTTGGAGACGAGTTCGTGTAGCCATAGAATCCTTGCTCGAGCTTAATTTAAGTTGAAGACTTGGTTTATCTAGTTTCCAGCAGTCAAGGGGTGGATGGTTGATGACCTGGTTAACTATCACTTAAAGGAGTTACGTTGTAGTACTCAGTGTCACACGCTAAGACGTTGTGGATAATCGCAAGAGGTGATGAAAGTCTCATAGTTTGGGTGGAGTATTGAGTAATTAGAGATTTGCTTGGAGCACAAATTCTCTACACCGTTCTTCCAACATTAGTGCAAGCTTAAGTCACAAGAACGGGGAATACAACTTCAGTTTCAAGTTTGGTATATC
>BQNB010141335.1:0-17284 GCA_026074375.1 Tanacetum coccineum
ACGTTAACTAAATAAAGACCGAAGCTCCATCGTAGAGTGACCGAGCTTCCTTGTTCGACTCAATAAATTGAGGCTAACATTCTCATTTGATCCTTACTCGACTATGACTTTGTATTGCTTGAGAAAGAGCAGGGGCGGATGCATGTTGAAAGTAGGGGGTGGCGGTGCCCTCCATGGCTAGACCAAAAAGTTGAGATTTTAGTGTATTTTTTCTTCAATTTTGAGTTTTTTTTAAATGCCCCCCACTCAAAACTCAAATTGCCCCCCACTCACACATTAAAACTCAACATTCAACACTTTAAAACCTTATAAATCCATCATTTCTAAGTAATAATACTCGATTTATCATTTCGATCTTAGTTTTTTGTCGCATTTTGTTGCTATTGTCAAAAAAAAAATTGCCCCCTAGTCTAATTTCCTGGTTCCGCCACTGAAAGAAGGATGAGTGTCACAAAGTATCTAGAAGATAAGAGTTGTGCAAAGACCAACTAACCCTCACATGATATTTAACCAACTCTTTAACGAGCGTAGTTTTTTTTTTTATCAAAACTTATAAAAGTGAAAAAATCAAGGGCTTATGGTGTAATTGTTTGCAAAAGTTACTTGAAAGTGAAATATCGATACACCACTAGGACTAAACGTGTAATTAACTCATTTTTCTAAGATGAAGTTTCATCTTACTTCTATGATTAATTTCATATATACCTAAAGTGCAAGTATTGTATGCATAATGTACAATATTTTTAATAAATGTTTGATTTAAGTTCATTTGGATACTAAACATTTTGTGGATACCAGGAGACACATCCTCACCCTCCATCTTCATCTCATCTAATGGATGAGATTAAATTGCCTATTTACACTAGAGGGGTATTTTTGTACAATATACATATTTATTTTTTGATAAACATCTCATAATACACACACACATAGTGTGTATTTTCTATCGTATCATTCTTTTTCTCTCTCTAGAATGATTAAATACACAACAACAGATTCAACATATCAATAGATCATCAATCGATCATCTTATCATCAATCGATCATCTCGTTCTCCGATTCATTAACACCAGGTTCTCTTGTTATGTTATTATTTTTTAGCTTATTTGATGCGAATAAGCTTATGAATTATCATCATCTGAATTTATAAGCATATAAATCAGCTTATTTTGACGAATTATATGAATTTTGTTGTGGTTAATTATAAGATAACTTATTAGATAATTGATGTGAATAAGCTTATGAATTATCATTATCTAAATTTATTATACTGAGTTATAAGCTAGCTTATTAGCTTATTTTGATGAATTATCATGTTTTTGGATTCTATTCAATCAAGTGAGCAAATGAGTATTTCATAAAATTTTCTAGAATAGCTCATTTGTTAGTGTTAATAAACATTAATAAGTTAATTTGGTGTTTGATTGAATTAAGTTGCTGATATAAGCTAATATAAGCTGATTTTTAACTTATCAGGTGGCAATAATCAGTTTTTAAGCTGATATTGAATATATCATATGTGATTTTAGCTTGGGTAAATGTGTTTATAATTGAGGTTATTTTGTTTGATATATCATATGTGTTTTTCAAGGTGAGAATGTAGTGTTACGTAAAATTTTAGAGAATAGTTCATTTGTTAGTGTTAATCAAAAATAAAAAAAACAAAAAATAAAAGGGGTTTTTTTTAATTTTGTTGTTTGATTGAATTAAGTTGCTGATATAAGCTGATATAAGCTGATTTTTAACTTATCCGGTGACAATAATCAGGTTTTAAGCTGATATGAAAAATATCATATGTGATTTTAGCTTGGGTTAATGTGTTTATAATGATGGTTTAATTGTTTGATATATTCATTGTGATATCACTTGTGTTTTTCATTTCGTATGTTATATTTATCATATGTGATATCACATATGATATCACATAGTCTGTTTGATTAGATATATCATATGTGATATCATATGTGTTTTTTTTTGCTTTTTGTCATGAAACAGCTTATTTATATTTTTTTTATTTCTTGCTTTCTGCTTACAGATATGTGCAAAAAATCTATGATGAGACTGACTTTAAAAAAGAACAATGCTGATAATCTGGATCAACTTGTTGGAGTCGCAACGCCTGTAGTTGATGTTAACAACCATTTGTTGGAAGCCCTTAAAGGACGTCGGAATGTTACGCATTAATGGAGGAAAGGAAAAAATCGATTGAAAATCGTTTTTAAGAACATGAAGGTCATGTTTTTTATGTGAAAAGTTTTTGATCACAAACAAGGGATGCTAAGGTTGAAGTCAAGAACAATTGTGGTTCATCATGAAGTTGTGATTCAAAAGAATTTATTTAGTAATACGAAGATTAGTTCAAGGACGAAGAATTACTTTGGTTCAAGAACGTAAGACGACTTGTTTCAAAATAAGAAGACATTTGTGATTCAATGTAAATCCATCAATTGTTTCTTTTTTGCACATGTGATTGCTAGAAATTCATATATGAGTTTTACATTATTTTTGTTTTCATTACAATTATCATATGTGATATTTGAAAGTAATATGTTTAATGTTTGATTATTATATGGACAAGTGTTAGAAATTCTATTTTACTTGATTCTTGTTGATTTGGATCTTACATGAATGTGAATCTATTATATATCAGATGTGATATTTGTATTTTACAAGTTAGTAGCAAACTATCATATGTGATTTCTTTCAAAAATCACATATGATTTAACATGATCATCACTAATTTATCAAATCATCATACTTGATATTTAAACATAATAACTGTTTTCTATTCTAATGCTTTTTATATTTACGTCATCAGTGTGCAAATAAAACTTATACAAAATAGACATAATATCGAAAATCACATCCGCAAATGTTTCGTCATTTTCATTTCAGCATAAAACATCATGGCATAGTACCAAGAAAGTTAATCCATTTTAGCAACACATTGTACCAGTTTCCAATGGTTTGCAAAATCGTCCATAGATGTCAAAACTCCATACGGAGATTACAAAAAAAATGAAGAATACATTTTGAACGTGAAATGAAAATTCATGAGCTTCTTCATTGAGCTTCTTGGGCCTTTGGATGCTTGTGATGTTCAAGATGCCTTGAAAACAGCCTTCTCTACACAAATAAGAAGATTTGATTCAATTTTCAAGCACATAATCATATATGATATATTATAATGGTAAAGAAGTTAACTTTCAAGCAGATTATCATACTATGTTATTTATACCACAACTAAATTTTTATTACTCAGCAGGAGATGACAAAATGCTAGTATTTTAGTTTCAAGCACATTTCATATATGATATATTATAGTGTTATATGAAGTTGACTTTCAAGAGATTAGGTCATATATGTTATTATACACAAACTAAATTTTTAGTACTCAACAGGAGTCACAAAACTTGTATTTTATTTTCAAGGCACATTATCATATTATTTGATATTGTATAAATGCTTTAAAAACATAGCTTATTTTATATATGGATTTAGTACATATAGTTTTTACAGTTTTTTCAGGCAACTTTTTTCATACATGATTTTTCACTAAAGGGTCATATTATATATGTTCAGCGTAAGATTAAGCAATAATACATGTTAATTCATAAAAATTAGCTTAATAATTTAGTATTATAATTCTGATAATATTTTCAGATGGATGATAATTCATAAGCTTATGTAAACACTTCACCTAATAAGTTAGTTTATCATTCAACACGATAAATTCACATAATTCGTCAAATAAGCTGAATTTATATAAATTCAGATGATGATAAATTCATATGCTTAATCACATCAAATAAGCTAAAAAGGATAAATTCATAAGCTAAAAAAAAGTGATCATCTTATTCACATCAAAACTAAATTCGTAGATAAATTCACATTAAATAAGCTAAAAACGGATAAGTTGAATTATAAGCTTATTCACATCAAATAAGCTAAAAAAGATAAATAAAAACAGATCGGATGAACTTTACCTGATGTTAATGAACTAAAGAATAAGATAATCCATTTACGAAGGAGACGATCGATCGATTAGATGTTCGTGATGATAGATTCAGATCTGATGTGTTTGTGTGTGTTTTTAGTGTGTGTTAGGTGAGAGAGAGAGGGATAGATCTAAAAAAGACGGGGTGTGAGTGATTGGAGGTGTGGTTCGTGTGGGACGTGAAATGACCACAATACCCCTTCGCTTTTTTTATTAATTTTCTTTTTGTTTTGTTTAATAAGTGAGTTTTAATCTCAGCCATTGATGGGTTTTAGATGGAAGGCTTAGATCAGTCCCCTTATATCCAAGGAACGGAGAGTATCCAATATAACTCTCCTTTAAATGTTTAGGTATATATGAAATTTTCAACTAAAATGAGAAAAGATATGAAATTGCCTAACTTCTTTATTATACTGTAATGATTATATACATAGCAATAAGTTTCAAAGAAATATTATACTGTTGTCATTTATAATAACTCAAGAAAATAAATTAGCAATGTTTTTCCAACTTACATTATAGATGTTATTTCGTCAAAAGTGTATCCATGAGTTTTCTATAATTTACGATTACCAAAACATTTTTTAAAAGGGAGTTGATATGCACACCACACAAAGTGATGTGCACACCACAAAAATGCATATGTGATGTTGTACCATATGCATTACACATGTGATTTTGTGGTGTGCACATCACTTTGTGTGGTGTGCATATCACCTCCCTTTTTAAAAGTGGACTTACTATTATCCTAGATCATATTTACAGTGTGTTGTAATTCTGTAAACATTCTCATATCACATTTCCTCATTTTTTATCCTTCGTCTCAAAATTATTGTCACCTAACAAAAAACACACAGTTTAAAAAAAGTGCATTTATTACTGCTTTTTTTTCTTACTTTTTGAAAGAATGACAGTTTTATCCTTAGCTAATTAATTAAAGTATTCTTTAAAGTTTGTAATAATCATTTTAAACGAGGGTAATATAGTAAACTTCATCAAATTTCTCTATTTATTTTTACTAGTGGATAATTAAATTGAGACATCCCAAAAAAAGCGTGGACAATAAAAATAAGACGGAGAGAGTATTGGTTGTCCAATCCCTTAAATCTTCATAGACATGGTTCAAGATGATGAGAGTTTGTAGCCGTTCATTTTAATTTGGTAAATAGTAAAATTTTACAAGTTTTACCAAACACAACGAATAAAGCACCAAATATATTCAAATGATGACAAGACGCAATTGGCAATTCTACCTTGACACCTAACCAACATAAGTTATAATGGGAAAAAACATATAGGTATTTCACTTTAACTTTGGTAAAGGGTAAAATTTTACAAGTTTTACCAAACTTAAGGAATAAAGCACCAAATATATTCAAATGATGACAAGACGCAATTGGCAATTCTACCTTGACACCTGACCAACATAAGTTATAATGGGAAAAAAACATATAGGTATTTCACTTTAACTTTGGTAAAGGGTAAAATTTTACAAGTTTACAAACTTAAAGACATAAAGCACCAATATATTCAAAAATGATGACAAGACGCTATTGCAATTTCTTACCATGACACTGACCAAATAAGTTATAATGAGAAAAAAATATTGGTTATTTCCCTTTAACTTTGGTTTAAAAGGTAAAATTTAATAATAAAAAAAAAAAATTTAAAAAAAAATAAAAAAAAAAATTTTACACGTTTTACCAAACATAAGAATAAAGCACCAAATATATTCAATATGGATGACAAGACGCAATTGGCAATTCTACCTTGACACCTAACCAACATAAGTTATAATGGGAAAAAACATATAGGTATTTCACTTTAACTTTGGTAAAGGGTAAAATTTTACAAGTTTTATCAAACTTAAGGAATATAAAGTACTAAATATAATCAAATGATGACAAGACGCAATTGGCAATTCTACCTTGACACCTGACCAACATAAGTTAGAGTGCTGGGAACGGTCGTGCCGTTGGGCTCGTGCCGTTCTCAAAAATTCTCAAAAAGTTGTGTCACGTCAGCAAAATGGAGAACGGCACCAGAAACTGAACGGCACCACATTTGCTGGGGTATCCGTTGGCACCACTTTTTCTGGTGCCGTTGGGTAATTTTTTTTTTCCTTATTTACTTAAAAAATGTCAACTTATATATTTTTCACTACGAGGGACTAATAATGTCAAATTATATAACAATAAGGTTTTTAAAAAAATAATTTTTTCTGGGGTCGTCTTCTTCTTCCCAGATCTGTTAATGGTTCTTCCCACCATTAAAACACAAAACCAAAAAACTTATAAACCACAGACACAAAAACACAAACTCACACACATATAAACACATACATAAACACACACATAAATACCCAACAAACACATAAAAAAAAAAAAAAAAAAAAAAAAGTTGCCAATTGTTAGCTACGGCGCGAGGCCAAACGGCGCCACCACCGGAACGGTGCGCCGTTGGCAAATCTCGCGCCGTTGAATGGCGCAGCCGAACAACGCATCCGTTCCTTTCACTCTTATAATGGGAAAAAAACATATAGGTATTTCACTTTAACTTTGGTAAAGGGTAAAATTTTACAAGTTTTATCAAACTTAAAGAATAAAGCACCAAATATATTCAAATGATGACAAGACGCAATTAGCAATTTTACCTTGACAAGTAACCAACATAGGGAAATGGTGCAAATTCAATTGTATAAAAAAAATTGTACTCAGGAAGAAATAATAACCGAAAGTTTGTTTTCTATGAGCCCATTTTGGTTCTTACCGTAAAGATGAAGCCAGGGTGTTCAAAAATCAGATAATATCTACGGGAATCAAAAACTTAAACCGAGTCAAACCGAAAAAAACTAAACTAAATTTGTAACGGAATTGAATTAAATATTCGATTTTCGGTTTAGATTTGGTTTTCGCAAAATGAAAACTGAACCAAATCGAAAACCGAATTAACATAAGTATATAAATTTTTTATATATTTATATTAAAAAAATAATTAAAACTATTTCTTCATATAAATATACTCTTAACATTTTTTAAACTGGAAATTTTTTGATGCTAAAAATCAATATAATTAAATGAAAACTACTTATAATCATGTAGTTCGGTTTATTCGGGTCAACTCGAAAACTAAACCGAATTCGGTTCGGTTTAATCCGATTTGAATTCACTTCGGTTCGATTTTACCAAGAAAAGAAAACAACTCGACCGAGCCGATAAACACCCCTAACTAGAGGCCTTTTACAAGAAATATCAGAAGATTTCATTTTTGTTCATAGATTGCAAACTGCAAAGTGTAAGTAACGCAAGCAATTACCAATCGACCCGATCAAACATTGTAATTGCACCAATTCACATTGGCATTATACTAGATTTACCTACACTAACAGTGGTTACTTGAACAAAAAATGAAATATTTGTAAGAGAAAATGGTACATCATGCTAGCTAAAACACCAATGGTTGCACTTGCAGTTGCAGCTGTAAGGTTTGATGTAACTGAGCACTTTAAACCCCGAAAAAGATACATAAGATCTTATAATTGAGCACCATAGCATCTAAATACAAAAAATAAGCAATGGTATTGTGCTAATAATTCATCAGAGCTCTTGCTGATAAGCTCAACTAATAGCTTAAGTCTATATATATCTGATTAAAACAAGAAGTTATGATATAGCATTTAATTTTCTGGGTACTTGATCTTTTTGAACATATCTTTCAGTTTTGGATGAACCACCATTTCTTCCAAAATCACATCATTGAGCTCAAAAGCATGCTTGTTCTTCGGTTCCTCGCCAGATGAAGAAAAGACCATCTCAGCCAACCGTCCTTTCTCCACCTGTACATCGTACTTCTCCTCCTCAGTGGTGCCAGCCACCATCAAATGGTAAGTGTGCACCACCTTCTTTTGACCAAGCCGATAAGCTCGACTGATAGCTTGTTTTTCAACAGCCGGGTTCCAATCAACATCCAAAAGAACCACACGAGAAGCACCAACAAGATGTATCCCTTCAGAACAAGCTTTTGTGGATGCCAACAACACTTTCGCTTGGCTATTTGGATCATTGAACTCGTTTATGATCATTTGCCTATCTTTCTGATGCAAACCACCTTTTAACATCATGACCTCCTTTCCAACGTTCCAAGCAAATGTATGAGTAATTTGCTCGTTCAACAACTTCAACGGCCGGATATACTGGCTAAAGATCAAGACTTTTTCATTTAGTGATACACTGAGGCGAATTAATTCCACAACAAACTTCGTTTTCACACCAACATCGGGACAAAGTCTCACTTTTTTGAGTTCTTGTTTGTTCATTAAATTTTCATCCTTCTCAGATAATGAAGAATGGAGGATTAAAGAAGGATGAACAGACACTAATGCCACCTTATGTTCATACTCAAAAGTCTTAGGTAAGTCTCCCAAATTTTCAATAAAGCTCTTTTGTAACGGAAATGGATTCAGAATAACGACACTTTGTTTTAAACCGGGAAGGTTGTCTTCAAGAATATGTCCTTTGTGGACATGAACAAAAGGCGAAATAATCTTTTTGAGCTTCGCAATATCTTTAGAAGTCGATTTATCGCTAGCTTTCTTCTTGTTCCTCGGCTGAATCATGTCTGCAAAAACTTTTTCCTTCTCAAGCTTTATGGCCATTGCTGGTCTTACTAACCGTAAAGTATTAAACAACTCCCTGAAGTTGTTTTGAAATGGAGTTCCTGATAAAATTACACGATTTTTGGTTTTGAGCTTCAAAAGTGTGTTCCAGATGTTGCTCGTTTGATTACGGGGCGTGTGTCCCTCATCAAGAACTACTAATTCAGGAATATCAAGCAGTAAATTTCCTATTTTTCTAGATACCATGTTCTTCTTGTTCTTGTTCCCAACTAGTTTCTGAAATAGACTGTAGCTCACTCCAAGAACAATTCCACCACTACTCCAAGATCTTATCTTTGTCTCACGGGTAAAATCCCTAATTTGTCTGAAATTACGATTGATCCTTTCATTTCTCATATTCTCGGAGTTGTTAAGATTATCAAAAGAAAATCCAACTTGCCATTTCTTGAATTCGGCTTCCCATGTTAGAAGCATGGTGGCAGGAGCAACAATGAGTGGACAACATTTGGGAAATTTCTTGAGAAACGATTGGATAAATACAATGGTCAATAGGGTTTTTCCGGTACCAGGAGCATGTGATATGATGCAGCCACCGCCACTGGGTTTATCAAGTTTTTTTAATCCTGAAAGCTCGGCAGTTCCTGCCAAATTTTCCCACAAAAAATTGAACCCTTCGTGTTGATGGGGATACATATGTTCTTGAAGTCTGGTAGGGATGAGTTCCCGAACTGTTCCTTTAGTTTGTTTGCAAATTTCAAAATGTTTACAATCTGAATCTTTAAAATTTAGGTTTGTAGACGTGGGCAACTGTCGATAGCTTCTTACGTCTGACTTATCAGGTGTGATGTTCGCCTGCAATTCGATAGTAATTAGTTTAGTTCACATTTCTGTCATGAGAAAGATGATAAAACATCAAGATAAAAAGTACTGTAGTAAGTTGGACTATTCATGATGAATGTGTCGATTTGGGTTGTGTCACGGATCAAAACAAAAAATTTAGCCAAAAGGGGACCGGGTCAAACACTTTTATAAATTTTAAAAACTTTGGACCAGAAAGTGTTTGCAGGTCCGACCCGTTTTGACCCATTGCCCAAACCGCTCGCCGCCCCTCTGCCCATGTTGTCACCTCTTTATATAAGTTACTAGTTTTATAAATTTTAAAAACTAATGACCAGAAAGTGTTTGCAGGTCAACCTGGTCTGACCCGTTTTGACCCATTGCTCAACCCGCTCGCCGCCCCTCTGCCCATGTTGTCACCTCTTTATATAAGTTACTTACTAGTTTCGGTATCACAAATTTGCTCTCAACAAGGACAGCTCCACATAAACGACATCTCATTCCCGTTTGCTCTTCAAGGTAGACATCCTTGTGATCCCCCCTTTGGCAAAGTTTGAACACACTTGTCTTGGTATCATCATTGTAATCATCTTTCTCTTCGGACTCAGCCTTCAATTAATATGAGTTAGAATTTACAAAGTTGAAAAAATACGGATAAAAAAAGCAACACAAGAAAGTACAGGTGGCACACACAGATCGGCTAATGGGTCAAAACGGGTCCCCTCAATTTACCTGCTAACACGCTTTCATTTCTTTCTTATTTTTTCTTTTTCTTAATGATGAATACCAAATCTTTGAATAAAAGGACTTCGGAGGTTATATGCATTATAATTATGGTAAATTGTCAGAAATTTAACCGTCTGACTGTTTGGCCCAGTAAGCAATCTGATTCATATTAAATATATTCCAAATCAACCCATTCATCCGTAATTTAAAACCGTCACCTCTAACAAAAAAAATAAGGAAACTAACCGTCAGAGTTGGAGTTCTGTAGGAACCGATTGCTTCACAGTCGAGTAGAAACCCCATCTCTTGGAATACCCCTTCCACATCCGGGTCATTAGTTGCTTGACTTGAAGAATCGTCATCACTGTCATCAAATTTGAATTTTAAGGGAATACACTCATTATTCGCTTTGCCATGAATGCCTTCATCTGTAATAGTCGAGTCCAAAATAGCATTTGCAGAACCACCATCCATTTTTCGTCTAACCTTTTTAAGTTCATGATCCTTGATATCATTTTCTTGCTCAGCTTTCATGTAATGATCCATTAATTCTCCATTCACGCTTGCTTTTTCATCAGCATAATTATTGGGAAAACTATCCAATGCTTTTTTACTCATTTTCTTCATGTTTGTTATTGGTAGTGAATGAGTGCTCTCTTGACTGTCAACTGATCCAAACCAATCTTCTTTCTTGATGTTTTCCACAAATACCTTCTTGTTTGGCAGTGAATACTCGAAATCGCCCAAGTTATCACTCTCACTTTTAATAGAACAAGACGAGCCTGATTTTGCACTATTTTGACTTTCATTACCATATTGTTTCGACATTTGAAGATCTTCATAAGCTTCTGTTATGATTTAAACATTAGAAACAGTGATACAAATCAAGGATCAAGGATCAAAGAGCCAAGAATCAAGAAACCATCACCTTCTTCATCAAGTTCTTTTTCTTCTTCCTTAGGAATGACAGCGATAAGACCTGAATCAAGAAACATCACCTTCTTCTGCTTCTTCTGATTCTTCAAGTATGTACGTGTCCCGGTTTCAGGGAAATCTGCTGAACCGCACCTTGCCCTTTTCTCCAAATTAATATTGTTGCTATGCTTTATCCCAGGTTTCTCTATCAAGAAAATGTAGTAAATAAGATTCAAAGAACATCATAAATATAGAAAACCTACAAAACAGTATGCTATATTAGGTTTGTAGGTACAAGCCTTATTAGGTTTATAGAGTGATAAGTACTATAGACTGTAACAATCATAGGATGTTAAGCTTTATTTGCTCTTATTTGTTACAACTGAATATTACAGACAAATGAAACGTATACTATAAAAACAAGTGTACCTTCCACATCACTTCCTTCCTCAAATGATGATTCACGGAGCTCATTTGATATCTCGAGCCTTGCCTCTGAACTAGAAGAAACTGTGGATCCTATTCAAAGAATAATGCGGTTAGAAACTAAACCTGGTGTTTGGATATGAGTTTGCAAAGTGATAGTTATATAAAATTTTATTTATTTTATCAATCTGACGTCTTATCTTGACATGTTAGCATGTCAGATGGTAACAGTTGCACTTTTCATTAGCATTTAAATTCATTGTGTTTGGAAATTCATATAAAAACTGTCGACGTTCTTCATCCTCTATCATGATTTTACTAACATTTAAATACAAAATCCAGATCAAGAGTAAAAAATTCAAGAACACCACCTTCTTGTAGTTCTTCACCAATTGAAACTGTATGATCTGAGTCTGAGTCATCTGATGAGTAGGCAGAGTATGTACGTGTCCAGGATTTATAGAAATCTTCTAATCCATAACCTTTAATCTCCCTTGCGCTTTTCTCCAACTTAATATTATCGATTTCCTTTATCCCATCGTTTCCTTTCAAAAACAACTCAGTAAATAAGAAAAATGAACATCATTCTTATAGATAAACTGCAATAGTAAACATCAAATTATGTTGTTTGTAGCACGTTAGGTTCTATTTTGCTTTCCTTTTTAACACTACTTTTGGGTCTCATGATCTTATTATTATGGGATCCACACCACTTGATGTCTCAGGGGCCGAATCTGTAAACCAAAATACAATAGTGACTGTCTGAGTAACGAATGTAGTGAAGAGACCAGTTTTACTGAATTTAAAATATTATAAACCAATGAAACCATTACAATCAAAAAAGATTTGACTCTAACATCATTTCCTTCCTCTTTAGACTCATATGGAGATTTGTTTATTTTTTTGACGGACAATACTAATCTCACACTCCTAAGGACTTGAACCAACAACCATTTGTTTGGAGTTTCCTCACACAACAAGGGTAGCCATTGAGACACAGCCCTTTGTCATATGAGGATTCATTAAGCAATTTGATATCTAGGCGCTTACCTTTATTATACTAAAAGACAATGTTTACTATTTCCCCAACACCGAGGATTTGTACACGCCACATACCAATCTCACCCAACCCGAAGAAACACTTTCTATAGACAGATTTAACAAGAAAAAACTAAAGGAAGTGTCCTCGATAATTTTTTTTTTTGAGTAAATTGCACGAGAAAAACTTAGCAAAATAACACCATAAACGAATGTAAATCATATGCATCTACATCCAATTCATTTACATGCACAGTTTGCTCCAGATAATCCAACAACAATTGTCTACGCCTCAGTTTTTCTAACAATATGCAAAAGAAAAACAATTTAACAATCAAGTAGACAGTAAAAAGTTATAAACACAATGGGCCCTAGCTGTTTATATAAAATAAACGACTTCTAATTAGAATTGTACTAAACTTACTGTTGCAAGTACTTACTTTGATAAGCTTTGGTCTTTATCCTAAATCTTCAACACCTCCAAACAAGTACTTCGCAATTTTTGCACATAACCAAAGCCAAATTCCAGGTCTCGTGTCGATTTCGCTTTTTTGGCTTTCGTCTGTTTCTTGAGTAGACACAGACAACACTCCGAATTGTCTCCATGAAACGGATTGGAAACCCTAAACACAAGATAAACAACAAAACCAATGCCCAATATCATAGCAGAATGACTAGAAATTAATGGGGTGATAAAGAAAGCCATAAATTTGAAACCAATGACTCACTGTTTTATTAATAATTAGGTAACAATATAAGGTAAAAAGATTGTAACATAATGAAACAAAACTATTCAGAAAATCACTAAGATAAAAAGCAATTACCCCTCACAAGAGTACCAATATTTCAGGGGTGGCCACAGGAAGTTGGAAAACGTCACGGACATACCCCGGGTAGGCCGTGTCAAATGTGACTATGTATTAATTCGCCCCCCGAGATAAAACCCGCATATCGTTTATAACCCGTTTTAGTAGAACTTTTTTGATAAAAAAACTATAAACAAATCATTAATCAAGTAATGTGGTGTTTGTTAACTTATTCTAGCTTATTACTTATCTGCTTTAACTTATTTCCAAACTCATATTTTCCGTCTTCTTTTGAAATTATG
Organism: Tanacetum coccineum; assembly: GCA_026074375.1. NCBI lineage: Eukaryota > Viridiplantae > Streptophyta > Magnoliopsida > Asterales > Asteraceae > Tanacetum > Tanacetum coccineum. The sequence continues at coordinate 13,663 of BQNB010141335.1, forward strand.
ACTTATTATAGTGATAATAAACCGTATACGTCTGAAATATAAAGCTTGAAAAATAAAGGCTTATGACTATAAGCCAAAAAACCAAATCACCTCGTAAGTTCCAAAACTAGCTCGTAACGACTATGTGATTAGATTCGCCCTCAACCGAGATAAAACCCTCATTCTTTTACCCGTTATTAGAACATTTTCTTTTGATGAACAAACTATACAAATCATTATCAAGTAAATTGGTTTTGTAAGCGTATTTGAGGCTAATAGTAAACATCAAATTATGTTGTTTGTAGCACGTTAGGTTCTATTTTGCTTTCCTTTTTAACACTACTTGATGGCACTTAGTAGTTGAATGCTAATTGCTAAAAAGATCTGTCTCAGGGGCCGAATCTGTAACCAAAATACAAATAGTGGGACTGCTGATGTAACGAATGTAGTGAAGAGACCAGTTTTACTGAATTTAAAATATTATAAACCAATGAAACCATTACAATCAAAAAAGATTTGACTCTAACATCATTTCCTTCCTCTTTAGACTCATATGAGGATTTCTTTTATTTTTTTTGAACGGCAAACTATCTCACACGTCCTAAGCAGGACTTGAACCAACAACCATTTGGTTGGGAGTTTCTCACACAACAAGGGGTGCCATTGAGACACGAGCCCTTTGGTCATATGAGGATTCATTAAGCTAATTTGATATCTAGGGCCTTACCTTTATACTAGAAAGAGCAATGTGTTTGCTATTTCCCAACCCGAGGTGATTTGTACACGCCACATACCAATCTCACCCAACCCGAAGAAACACTTTCTATAGACAGATTTAACAAGAAAAAACTAAAGGAAGTGTCCTCGATAAAAAAAAATTTTGAGTAAATTGCACGAGAAAAAACTTGCAAATAACGACAATAGGAATGTAAAATCAAATGCATCTACATCAAGTTCATTTACATGCTACAGTTTGGGCTCCCAAGATCATCCAACAACAAATTGTCTATCGCCTCAGTTTTCTAACAATATGCAAATGAAAAACAAATTTAGACAAATCAAGTAGACAGAAAACAGATGAAATAACAAAAGGGGCGCAATCTGTTTAAGTATATAATAACGACTTCTAATTAGAATTTTACTAAACATTACCATTTTCAGTAGACTTACTTTTATAAGCTTTGTTCTTTATCCAAAAATCATCAACACCACCAACAAGTACTTCATGCAATTTTTGCCCATAACCACATTCAGAATACCATGTTTCTCGATTTCGATTTCGCTTTCGCTTTCGAGGCTGGTTTCTTGAGTAATCACAACACACAGAATTGTCTCCATTAAACGGTTGGAACCCTAAACACAGATAAACAACAAAACCAATTGCCCAATATCAGTATCAGAATGACAATAAATAAATGGGTTTTATAAAAGAAGCCATAAATTTGAAACCAATGACCACTGTTTATTAAATAATTATGTAACAATATAAGTAAAAAGATTTAACATAATTAAACAGAAACTATTCATAAAATCACTTAATATAAAAATCAATTGACCCCTCACAAGAGGTACATATTTCAGGGTGGCCAGGGAAGGGTTGGAAAACGGTCACGGACATACCCCGGGTAGGCCGTGAGTTAGATTCGCCCTCCCGAGATAAAACCCTCACTCGTTTACCCGTTTATTAGAACATTTTTTGATGAAAGAAAACTATAACAAATCATTAATCAAGTAAGGAGGTGTTTGTGTAAGCTTATTCTAGGGCTTATTAGCTTATCTGCTTTAACTTATATTTCATAAGCTCATATTTTCCGTCTTCTTTTGAAATTTATGAGCTTATTATAGTGATAATAAACGTATACGTCTGAAAATAAGCTTGAAAATATAGGCTTATGAACTATAAGCCAAACCAAATAACCTCGTAAGTCCAAAAACTAGCTCGAAACGTGACTATGTGAGTGGGATTCGCCCTCCCGAGATAAAACCCTCATTCGTTTACCCGTTTATTAGAACATTTTTTGATGAAAGAAAACTATAACAAATCATTAATCAAGTAAGGAGGTGTTTGTGTAAGCTTATTTTAGGGCTTATTAGCTTATTGTTCAGCTTATATTTCATAAGCTCATATTTTTCCGGCTTATTTTGCAATTTATGAGCTTATTGTAGTGATGATAAACTTATACGTCTGAAAATAAGCTTGAAAAAATAGGCTTATGAACTATAAGCCAAACCAAATAACCTGTAAGTCCCAAAACTAGCTCTAAGATATATGCCTTAAGAGCACAGGGTACACTTGAGCCGTCGTGCTCGTGCCATCGTGCAAAAGTGGTGCCACATCACCACTTTTTCCCATAACACCAAAATACACGAAAACACCAAAAACAGACTCTCTGGTTAACACCAACATTTCTGGTGTTATGGTGACCCCACTTTTTTTTTTCATTCTATACATATAAAAAAAGTATCAAGTGACCTTGTTGATAATTATTTTTTACAATAATACAATGTACTAACTAAACATTACATATGACACAAAATTTAGGGACAAATTTATTTCAAAAATCCGGTTTTTGACCAAAATATATATATATATATATATATATATATATATATATATATATATATATATAATGTAAAAAATCCATATAATTCCTGTGAACCCTCGGAAAACACGTTGGGTCCTTTTTCGTGACCACCTAAAATTTAAGGCGATGTTTTTGTTTAATCTTGCGAAACCATGTCTATGAGAAAAGAGGTAGATTTAAAATCTTTAAGATATAAGAAGTGATAATTAAAAAAAAAGATCTCTACAAAGGAAAAAAGTCATTATTGCCTCTTAAAATATTCAACCACACTTTTTTCGTTTCTTTTCGCGCTTGCAGACATAACAGGAAAAAACAAATGCACTTCTTTCGTTTCCTCTTCCCGCCCAGATAAGAGGAAAAAAATAAACGCACTTACTTCATTTTCTCTTCGCGCTTGCAGACAAAAGTGAAAAGAAGATTTTTTTTTTTTGAAAAAACAAACACCGCCTAAATCATAAAAAGAAAAAAATGAATAACGGTTTAATGAAATAGTACCTTGAGCAAGAAGCTTCCTTTGTAGCCTAGTTCTTTCAGCCATTGATGTGTATAAAACACTCATTTTTACCAACAATAAAAGAAACAGAGATATTATAAAAGGATTTTGATGGTTTTTTTAATTAAGGTTTTATGTGATTGAAGAAATGGGATTTTAAGGTGTGTATTTTTGAAGGTGAAAATGAAAATGAAAATGGCGGGTACATGATGATTTCGTACATAACTTTGTTTCTTTATTGCAGGTGTACAGTTGTCATGTTGTACCGTATGAGTATTTCAAAAAAGATTGGTTAAGTTTATTAAATTAAAGTTTATATCTAATTATCTATTATCTAATTTTATTAAAAGGCAGCACTGCTTATTAAATGGCCATTTAATGTGCTCCATCCCGACTGGGTCGACCCGTCGGAAACGCCACCGGAACCCGCCGGAATCCGGTGGTTGACCCGGATCCGACCCAATATATATATATATATATATATATATATATATATATATTTTACGTGATACGTGTCATTTTGCTAATACGTGTTCTTTTGCACCAACCTATTATTTTTTTCACC